>VDFB02169952.1:0-41455 GCA_007258455.2 Sequoia sempervirens | reverse complement strand
AGGAAAAATGAAGTGGCAAGAGAAATGCTAAAGTCCGCCCCAAGGAAAATAGCCCAACACTTGGAAAATTCAGCCTAGTCCATGATAAATTGGCATGAGAGAATTAGAAAAAATTAAGTGGCCAAAACAACTAGCGAGTCCGCCATGCTTAGAGGTGAGAAAAAATTAAAATTTTGCCTAAGTATGAACCTTTGGAAAATGCTTGGCACTTTGAAATTTCGCCTAAGTGATGAAATAATTTTGGCCAAATAACTTCAGATGATTAAAAAATTTATGGCCAAATAAAATCGGACATGGCTAGATAAATTGTGGAAAAATGAAGCAAATGGCCAAATAAAATTGGACATGGCAAAATAATTTTGGACGAGAAAAGATTTATGGCCAAGTAAAATCGGACGTGGCTAGATAAATGTTGGACGGAAAGGATTTATGGATAAATAAAATTGGATATGGCGAGATAAATTTTGGAAAAACGATTAAAAGTAAATGGCCAAATAAATTGGACAATAGAGATCATGGCAAGGAAAATTTCGAAAATCAAATTGCCAAGGACAAAAATAATTGGCCATAGAAACGAATGGGTTGGAATTGACACATGGAATAATTATTTTAATCATTTTAATTTTTCATTTTCCAACACCCAAAAGGATAAGTCTTGAAAAAATCGAAATTGGAAAGAAAGACAAAGAGCTTTGTTGGACTAGCGATGAAATTGGAAACTTTCCCGGACAAGAGCATTGAAGATAAAACTTGCCACCCGGAAGCGAAGTGAAAGATGAGTTTAAACTCAATTCGAAGGAAACAATGCAAATTTGCTAAAAAGATCGATCTTCTCACCTCTATAATTGATTTCACCTCTCATTTGCACAATCATTCGATTTTTGAAGAAGGTGTGAGAAGAAACTTGTTGAGGAAATTTGCAGCAAAGTGAAGAAAATAAAATTTTATCAGCTTGCATAGTGATTGTGATCACTTCTCCAGAAGTCACAAGCAGATTTACTTTGCCCACTTCACTTTGGCATGAAACTTCATCGTTTATTTTCTTTCCAGCTTGATTTTTCACGAAGTCTAAATTGATAATTAGCTGAAATATCTTTCAAACTGATTTAAGTTTCAAATTCTGATTATTTTCTCTACTTTTTCTTGCAGATCTATTTTCTAAGCAGTGAAAATGAAGTTTGCCAGCAAAGGTGTGCAAACACAGTCTAAAATCAAGTCCAAGTGGAAGCACGTTGTAGACACAGATCTTGGCCACGTTGACCTCGAAGACTTCAGAAAAAGAATGTACGGGACTGATGGACGTCTGCCTACACCAATTGCCATGAGGATGATGCGCAATGGAATTGTCCACGCAGCTGGATTTCCACCAGCAAAAGAATGTCCGGAGCTTATGGTAGAATGCGCACTACACTACAATGCACGAGACAGACAGATAGAAGCTCCTGACGGAAGAGTCCTTGCCTACTTGTCCGAGCCAGCAATCCAAGAAACCTTTGGAATTCCAGTGTACAATCGAACATCCTACCGCACCAAGGAAGACGCACTCAAGCTTTATCAGAGCCAGCAGGATCTCTGTGCGTCCAACATAAACAAGAATTGGTTACTAAAGCCCAAGCCTACTGCAGGCAAGATGCCAAAGAAATTGATCAGAACTCATTTCAAAGAGGAATATGGCGACATCGTTTTGCTACTAAACAGAATTGTAGGCAATTCCCATGGTGCACCTTTCGAAAACTGGATGTACTACTTTATTGATGAAATAATCACTGGAGTCAAGATGTTCAATTGGTCCAGAATGATTAGTGATAGCCTGCACGAGCAGTTAGTCAACTTTGAGGAGACCAAAACTTTTCACATGAGCTCATACATCGTATATTCACTTGCAAGATATTATAAGTATTTTGGCTTAATCTGCAAAGGCGTGGTCAGCAACAGCGAGGGGCAACTCAAAGCCTACGATTGTTATCCTCACCTGCAGCTAAAAGAGAAGTCTCATTTCCGACGAGCTCATGACGCCTTTTTGATGTACATCACCCGGCTTCTCCAAGGCGGAACTCACCAAAGACTCTCACATGAAGCCAAAAGCCTAATCAGTCGGTATGGATTCTGGTTCATTCAGTATCCTAAGTTCACTTATATCAGAATCCAAGGATTCTCAGGAAATCCTTACAGACTGCCTATCTATCCGACTAACAAGATGGTATTGCTGGAAGTGCTGAGGCAATTAGAAACGTATCAGAATATCCAAAGGCCTAAGCAGAAAGCTGCTGTCACCTTCCCTTTTTTCATCGGCAATATGGAGGAGTCATGTCCGACAGCACAAGCAGCAGAGGTTGCTCGACTGGAAATTCAACAATATCCATTCATGTCATACAAATCCAGGAACAATTTTGATCCGCTCCATCACATCAGAACTGTGGACGGAGAAAAGTACAAGCATCGGGTTGACTTAGAGGACTTCTGGGCCAACGCAGCAAATGAATATGACGTAAGGAGAAGGTTATGGTCAAGGTTGCCATTAAGTATGATAAGGGCAACCGAACTTTTCAAAATACCCAATCAACTACAAGATGATGGAATATACGTGCAGCCAAGCTTCAAGGAGAATGAGCCGCTTCCCCCTATAAAATGGTTCGAGCCTGAGATGGGCGACCTAGCCACTTTGATGCGCCCTGTTTTCAAGTACTCTCAGTGGTGGATAGATCGGCAGGTGGAAGTCCTAAGACAAAGAAATGTGCAATTTACCTACAAGTTGATGGGCGATACAGAGTCATGTTCTTCAAACGCCGGTGCATCTCGTGGAGATGGACCAACAGATGCTGCCAACTCAAGAAAGAGGAAAGAAGTTGATAAATCTGCAAGACAAGACAAGGATAAAATGGTAGATGAGGGGCCTTCTCGAAAGAAGCACAAGTCTAAACCTCTTCAGTCGGCCACTTCCAGGAACATAGAAGAAATGCTCGCCTTGGATAGAGAATCTTTGGAGAATGCCAAGATCCCTTCTCCAATCGAAAACGTGGAGCCAATACAAGTAGAAGATGATGATCAACCTTCTCCAGCAAGCACAAAAATCCTAGAATCGGATAATGATACATATATTATGGATGGAGAATTCGAGGAAGGAATGATTTCCGCCCTCAAAGGAATCCAAGATGACCCATCCGTCCAAGAAATTCAGGGTATGCAATTGGTCCAAGAAGTTCAAAGTATGCTGGAGATTCAGGAAGAGCAAGAAGTTCAGGGTATACAAGACGTCCAAGATCAACAGGAGGACGGAATTGAATAGCCAACAATCCTAGAGTGGCTGAAAGAAAGATTGAAAAGAAAAGCGCCAGTGGAGGTCCCTGAGGAGGACAATGACACAAATTTTCTGGCGAGATTAGAGCAAACTGCCCCGAGGAAGAAGGCCAAGAAATTCTCCACCATCCAAAGAGATGAAGCTGGAAATCGCACGGTGCAAATTGCAGTACCTACAGCCGACAAGTTCCAAGATGAGATCGCCCCTGATGAATATGCTATCACGACCATCGACATGGGTCTGACAACAAAGGGGCAAGAGGTCGAGGACTTGGACAATTCCGTGGCTACCATCAAGTCCAGGTTAGAAAAAGAAGTTGCCAAGAAAAAAGAGTATAAAAAAGAAATCCAGCGCCTAAAAGATTACATCCAACACTTGACCAAGCCACTAAACGAAGGTGAACAAGTGGCGCCTTTACCTCCAAATGCTTCACAAGAACCAGGTGCAAACTTTGAAGAAGAGCTGACAACAGCGAGGGAGGCTAAAGACTGGATGGCTGGAAGGAAAGAAGAGGCGTTGCGTTTGCAGAAAAGTTGGCACAAGTAAATGAGCAAGCTTCCTTTATGCTATCACGAGTTGCAGACCTGGCGGAATCATGGAGTAGTCTCAAAGATATTCAAAGCAGGATCATCCCATGTATCCGGGAATTGAAGAACATCTCAAAGCAAAGGTTGATTGAGGGCAAGGTTATTAAAGCCGGAGCGGCATATGATTTTAATGGATGGTATTATGCTTTGATCTCAAGAAGAGGAGTCCTCGAAAAAGTGAAGCAGGATGGTGCCAGAATTGAAGAACAAACAAAAGAAATTCAGAGTAAAATTTATGAAATGGCTACAGATATGTTCGATAAGGATGCTGTCAGAAAGAAACATTTGCGGCCAAAGAATTTAAGAGAACAAGTACAAAAAAATTTCTCCACCACCGAGCCGATCATGAAAGAAAGCTTCACCAAAGTATTCGACTTCATGGCCATCAGAAGTTCTTTCTTGCTGCAGGAACCAGCATGGGCTGCTATTTTTGCGGAGTGTGCCGAGAGCTTGGATTTGCTGGAGTACAATGTCAACGTGCTGCCCGACATTGCCATGGAAGAGGTCGGCTTGATCATGTCCAGATTCGCCGAATGCAAGGCCGCACAAGTGGATAAGGATGCCACTCCAGATATCTAGAGTTCTCTTCAGTTAACTGATTGAGGTTTTAGAAACCCTAATTAGGGTTTAGTTCTATTTAATCTGGGCCATTGATCTTGAATCAATCTCGGCCGTTCATTGTAATTTTGAAAACTATATAACCCCCTCCCCCCCCTCACTCTCTCATTTTCATTAGAAGGATTAGAAGATTAGAAGTTAGTTATTCATTCGAGATTGGAGATTAAGAAGTTAGAGCAGATTTGAGATAGTTAGATTGTAGAAATAAAGAGAGTTTTTTTTATGAGATTGTTGTGAAAACACTACTTTGATAATGAAGTTCAAATGCATGAGGTGCCTTGAATACTTGATTGTCGAATAGTTGCATGGTCGCATATTTTCTTTCTCTCTTAGTAAATTTGAATTATGATGTATGTTAGAAGAATGATAGATTGATAACGGAGATTGGTGAAACCGAGCTCATACTTTCTTTGAGTGGATGATTTCACTCAATGTGCAAAGTTAGACTGAGCTTTATCGTGGATGCTTAACTTCTGTTTGAATAATTGTTGTTCGATTTGATGGTAATTATTCATTACGTGAAAATCACAAGCACATTCCTAGAAGATTGCACTTGCTCTACGTAGTTGTCGTTTAACGTGGCGAAGCAGAGTATTGTTTATTTGGTTTCATTTAGTCTTCGTCTTCTCTTGATTTCTTAGGAATAGTATAGGATCTCTAAAACCCTTAATCTTTTTCACTTTTTTTTATAAAAATCAAAAAACCCAAAATGATACTGCATTTATGTCTCCGCTTTTCCGAATAACTTGCAAAATCTTAATTGTGCCCACAGCAAATCACATCCATACCACAGAGCCTATCCGCATTCATCTTAAACATTGGAATTACCCTATGACCTTACTTGCAATCTTAGCATAGGAGGTAGTTTTTCAAGAGAGAATAGAGCGTCTGTGACACTTTGTTCTAAAATGTTTGTTGTGTCATAAAACACGCGACTCAACACTACCAAACTGTGTTTGGACAACATCTTGATGTCAAGGACATTGAAAACATCCTGATTCAACACTTCCCAAGTGGAGCCTTCATCCTCAACACCACTTACGCATTAGTATCAAGCAACCTCAAAAGATTACTAATCACAAAACGTGGCACATCCTCATGGTTTGATATCACATCATCCATACACTGGAAACCATCTCAGTCTCATGTTCGGGCACTTCATCGCATGTTTTATCACCCATCACGAAGAGAGGGTTATCATAACTTTCCTCAATACCCAATTCAAAGAGAGGGTTATCAAGAATTTGGAAGTCATCCCTTTCCTCTTGCTCGCTTCCATCTTGTTGATCCAAATCTGCACTTGTAATTTCTAATTTCCTTGTGAAGCTTTCTAGATCAAACTCCTCTTGAAGACTATCAAGCTCACCAATTACTTGCTTGATTTCTTCAGCTCTTTGCTCATTCTCTTACTCTCGGAAAAGTTTGTAATCGGCAAGCTGATCTTTTGCCTCTTTTAGTGCCACCTAAGTAGCTTCTAACATTCCTTTTGTTGATTCAAGCTCATGAGTGAGCTCATCAACCTTTCTCTCTTTTCCTTGGAATGCACTAAGGGTCTTCTTTGCAAATTCAATGGCATAATCGTGATCTCCAATCAAGTGTATGTACTCTGACTTCAATGTCTCCAAAGAGTCTTTGATAAGTTGCAGATTAGGAAGACCAACTTCATCCTTAACCCCTTTTCGTCTCTCTTCAATTTGAGCCTTCCAATAGAGTTCTTCTATTAAACGGTGTGTACGCTCAAACCTAGATAGAGCTCACACCTCATTCTCAAAAGAACTCATGAGTTGATCCTTCCACTCATGAGTATGCATAGGTGGTGTACTGTTGATAGGCTGTAACTGAAAATCATAACTTTGTTTATTGTCTTTGTTGCCCTCATAGCTGCTCCAAGACTCCTTTTCTTCACCACCCACTAGCTGAAATTGCTCAATATCATAAAGAGGACCAGATTCTACTAATTCTTCAAGCCTTTGCTTACAACCAGCTTCATGAATAGGTAAATCAGATTTGTAATTAAGAACTTCTTTAAACTTTTCATCTTCAAGAGCCATATGGCCCTCTAGCTCTACTTCCTCCTCATTGTCTCCTTGATCAAAGGATATGGCAGCCCCCAACTCGATCAATGAATCATTATTGATTGTTGTTCTAAAAATTTCAGTAGCAAAATACCCTTCCTTAGTGGCTGCATACACTTCAAAGGGTTCATTATGGAGCTTGGCCAAACAAACTTCTTCTTCAAAGACACCTTCTCCTCCAATGGCCACCTCATAGCTTGCAAAGCAATCTGAATTTTGAGCTTCTTCAGGATCAAAGGGAAATTCATCCCACACAGGGTCTTTGTCATCCTTAAGTTCCATCACACCCGGATCCCAAATGCTAAGGGGCTGATTGTTTTGATCAAAAGGAAAATGCTCGTCGCACTCTTCTTGGAGTATTGACTCTTTGAATAAATCACCTCCCAATTCACTTAAACTAATATCTTCATAGGTATCTCTCTCCAAGGGCTTAGCTTGATGATCACATGTCACCAACATTATAATGAAGCAAAAAGTCATCAATGCTAGCTGTCTGGAAAACTCTTATCATTTTTATCTTCAATGAACCCGTCATGAGTAGGTATGTTAATGATTTCATCATTAACAGTCACATGCATACCAAAGAAGTCTTCTTGGTTACTTATCATGAACTTTTCATGTGAAAACTCTTGGGAAGTTGGGTCAGCAACAAGTAGAGAATTATCCCTCACCAAATCTTCAACATGATTAGGTATGAACTCATCTGAATCATCATAAACATCATCACTATGAAAGTGGTCATAAGTTGATTCCACAACACCACCAAAACTACCCTCAACATGCTCTTCATTAGTGACCTCATTAGTCTCAAAACCATCATTGAATGAATACGAATTAGGATTCAAGACTGTTGTTTTGTTCTTTTCACCAAAGCAATATCCATTATTTCCAATCACATGCAAGTCTAAAGGAGTTTTTTGGGGCTTTTCCACACTCTTCAAATGTCAAGGTATCTTCTTCAAACTCATGGTCATCTCGATGTGTCATGTGCACCTTGCTTGTGCCATCTCCCAAACTTGTTGACTGATTTTTCTCTCTAACGTGCTTACTTATGGGCTGCAACCCACAAACAGGCACTTCTTCTTCCTTCCCTGACCCTTCAACCATGGCATGTTTTGCTTCTTTTTTTATCATGCTCTTAATGTAGTTGACCACAACCAATTTTCTTGGTTTCAAAACCAACACACAATTCAAGAAGGAGTCAAAAGAAACTGTGTTCTTAAACTCATCTATCATGTTCTGATATTCTACATGGAGTAAGGAAGCCTCATGTTCACATTGCCTCTTGAACTGTTCGGCATCTCTACTGAATTCCATTGTGGCAACTCTAATTTTTTTTTTGTTCTCCTAACGAGATGGCAGGAACTTGAGCTCTGATACCACTATAATATCCCCTTACAATTTTTTTCAATTTTGAGCACAAGATTTCACCCGTTAACGTTAGAGAAATCATAAACCAACTGAAAGTAACCCTTCACTTTCTGATCACCCAAATCCCGATGAGGGCAAGGTGAGAGCATATGGTGGAAAGGGGATCATTAGGCGAAATCCAAATTGAAAGTACAATGTTGGAAATCAACCCTTCACTTTTTGATCACCAAGTTCCCAATGTGGGCGAGGTGAGAGCGTACGATAGAAAGGGGATTGTTAGCTGAAAAGTGTTAGAATTGAGATTACAATATGAAGACGGCTCAGTCGATCAGCAAGATATGAAATGCAACTCGAACACTTATTCAGCGGGAGTGTATTACAAAGAAGTGAACATGAAAGATTCAGCCGACGCAATGTATGCAATGCAACTCGGCCACTTATTCAGCAGGAGTATAGTATTGAAAGTAAATGTCTGGGCAGCTTGCTGACCCTTCTGCTTTTCAGTAGGCAGTACAAGAAAGTAAAGTGTTGAAAGTAAAGACGGTGAGGCCTGTCTCTTCCACTAAAAGTGGGAATACAAAAAGTAAAGTGCAAAAGTAAAATGACTAAATCAGTACTACTGATTACAGCCTTACAATATGAAACAATCTGCAAGTTACTGTGACTATAAAATGTCCAATACACAGCAAAATAATAAGGAAAGAACTCCACAACTAAGCAAGTTATTCTATTAAGGAAAACAAGCCAAAAACTGAACTTTTACCAATCTGATATGAAATTGCAGCACTCAGAAATCTCAGACCAGCAAGCTCAAATCACACCAAAATGCTCATATCTTTGTTTAGACACCTCCGAATGACGTGAAACCAAGTGCAAAGGATGCCAAAGAGAAGGGTGACCAAGTTCAAGCCATCAAATCACATCAAACAATCCAGAATGATTTAGCACGCCTTCTAGTGCACAGAATGAGGTAGTACGGCCCTCTAGAGAAAGGCGACCAGCAAGATAAAAACCAAGACTTCACCAAAAATTACAAAACTTGCAGCAATAAGGCGCCATTGAAGCTCAATCTGCAACCTCTAAGTGAAGAAGCAGTCATTGATCAGCTAGGAGTTGTCTTTCAAACTTGAAACTGATGAAAAAACTAGGAGGCATCTCAACCTTGAAGCAAGAGTCTGAATAAAATTCACCAACACTTCATTATGAAAAGATAATGGATACCAAATGAAGAGGCAACACACAGTATATATAGATTTTCAAACCCAAAAGTTTGAATTTGCTTTTCCCTCCAAAAGGGACGCCACATTTGGAGCAATATTATATTTAATAAAATCACTTTATCCCTCATACTTAGGTGTCCAACTTGAAAAGGCATAAATTGAACCTTAGAAATGTATTTATCTCCAATTTAGGCGTCCAAACCTATAAAGTCCACTTTTAAGAACAACTTAAGTTATGTTGCCTAGGCGTGGGGTCCAAAAGCAACATTAAAATATAACATAAATTATTAAACTTTCCTTTTCGAGCTCCAAGAATGTTGGATAAGCCACTGCCAAAACAAAACTGCCTCATTGCCAAAATTAGAAACCGTGTGTTGAGTTGCTACTAGATTGCACTACCAAAAATAGCACTTACTAAAAATTGCATACTACTAAAAATAGTGACTCCAAACTCCATTTGAGCACAAACCAGGCAACCATTGTAACTTACTAAAAATAGTAAGTCCAAAAATATCCTTTGATTGAAATGCATGTCACACCCCTCTGAAGCTCTCTAAAAACCTAGAAAGACCCAAAAGACAAACTGCCAAACTCCTACATGCAACCCCTGAAAAACTCAAAAGGAAACCTCCTAGAAAATAGGAAACCCTAATTCTGCCTCCAACTAGCCTACAAGCCTCTGCAAATAGGCTAACGGTCACTGGAAAGTGTGGGGCTAAAAATGGGGACATTACATTATGAAGCAAGAACAAGCAAATGAATAGGAATCTCATAGATCAAGTCACCCCTTATTAAAAAAAATCAAAGGGAACGTTGCCCCCGTCTAATTCCAATATCATAGTAGAAAACCACCCATTTTTAGCCACTCCTCATCCTCAAGATCAAAGTGTACAACCCACTATAAACAAAAGATCAAAGGGACCTTTGGAAGTTGCATTTCAAAACGAGATTCGAGACATTGCCAACCAGCATGTAGCAAGATGTATTTATGCAAATGGATTGTATTTTATGTTGTTCGCTCTCCATATTGGAAAGAGATGTTGAAAACAGTTAATGAAGCACTAAAAGGGTACAAGGGCCCGAGTTATGAGAAGGTGTGTGGCACCTTATTGGAAAAAGAGGTCAAGATGGTTGAAGATTCATTGAATCCCATAAGGGATTCATGGATTGAGACAGGTGTGTCCATTGTTTCAGATAGTTTGAGAGATTCAAAAAATCGAAACTTGGTCAATATCATAGCGGTGTCCCCTAAAGGGGCAATGTTTTTGAAAGCTGTGAATTGTGAGGGGCAAATAAAAGATGGACAATTTACTATTGATATTCTCATTGCAGCCATTGAGGAAGTGGGACCCCACAACGTTGTTCAAGTTGTAACGGGCAATGCCAAGAATTGTAGAGCTATTGGGTTGTTGGTTGGGGAACGATATTCACATATCTTTTGGACACCTTGTGCGGTCCACTCACTCAATCTTATGGTACAAAAGATTGGGAATAAAATTGATTGAATCAAAGAATTGTATGCAGAGGTTGAGGACATCCAGATGTTCATCACCAACCACCACATGTCTCAAGGAATTTTTAGATCATTTTCAAAATTGGAGCTATTGAAGGTAAGTCAAGTAGTATTTACATTTTCATAATTTGATTGTGTATCTAATTCTTCTTTAAAGTTTGTTTTTAGATTTTAATTATTTTTTTCTAATTTGTAATAAGTTGCAGAGACCCATTATGCCTCTAACACAATTGTCTTAAGATGACTTGTGAAAATTAGAGAGGCACTTTCTAGCATGGTGATTAGCCAAAATTGGTCTATATGGAGGCAAAGCAGCACTGAAAGGGCAACAAAAATTAAGCGAAATGATATTAGATGGCTCATGATGGGATCATGTGGAGTATCTCCTTAGTTTCACCGAGCCCATTTTGAGTATGATTCGCTATACTAACATGGACAAGCCATGCATTGGAGAGATATATGATGTCATCGACTCAATGATTAAGAAGATGAAGTGCACCATAAATGCGAAAGAGCAAGACCCTGAAGAGACTATTCAAACAAGTGCATGCAATTGTTGAAGAAAGATGGAACAAAATGACCACTCCATTACATCTTGCCTTTGCATTGTCTCCAAAATACTACAGTAGTCAAATTCTTTATGTGCCAGAAAGGCTTCCCCCATGAGAGATTTTGAAGTGGCTGAAGAGTACAAGGTAGTATTCATGAGACTCTTCCCCGATTCTAAATTGCAAGGTATAGTCACGAGTGAGTTCATGGATTTTGTGCACTCAAATGGTCAAGGTATTGAGGCTCTTCATGATAGGTTCGTACAGGATGCTCATAGTTGGTGATACTTCCATGGCCAATACTTCCAACATCTGCAGCCCCTCGCAATCAAAATTTTATCACAAGTTTAATAAATTTTCATATTTTAGCTTTTAAAGTTTCATTTATAATTTTTCATTTTTTTTATAATGTATAACTTTAATTGTTCACTTTGTCTTCATAGGTTGCTAGTTCATCTGCATATGAGAGGAATTGGAGCACATATTCTTTCATCCACTTAGTAAAACGCAATAAATTGCTCTCAAAAAGAGTGGAGAACTTAGTATATGTGCATTCCAACTTGTGTCTCCTTTCACACAAACAACATAACTACAAGGAAGGGGAGACAAAGTTGTGGGATATAGAGCTATAGCATACTAACATGGATGCTTCCACTTCCCACCATATTGCATATGAGGAGTCCGATAACCAACATGAGCACAATATTAGTGCTAATGACAATATCATTGGCACTGCTTGTGATTCATCTAGTCTTCCTACATCTAATGTCAATGTTGAAATGATATTGATGATTTAGAAAATTCATTTGATGATTAAAAGTGTTGAACTTGATATTATTATTTTAGTATTGAACTTGAAGTTTGAACAATGAATATTTATCATGCATGTTTTAAATGAAATTCAAGTTTATGACGGTTTTGTTGTTTATATGATGTTATGTGATATTTTAATCCTAATTCATATATATATATATATATATATATATATATATATATATATATATATATATATATATATATATATATATTATTTTTACATGCTTTTTGTACTAATGAACCCAAACCCCCAAAAAAAAATTAGCCAAAACCGTGAACCAAACCTTTGAACCCGAACCCGAACGAATACCAAAACCCGCAACTTAGATTATTTTAATAATAACAATAATATTTTTATTGAGGCCGACTTAATTTTGAAATTGTTCTTAAGCGACAATCCTTTTTGGAGGCCAACCTATCTTTGTTAGGGCATTCAAGTATAAATAGAAGTTTTTTTTCATTCAAGGATATCTGATTTTTGGAAATTTTTGGAGCAATCCTTTACAATTGCACTTACCAATGCAAGAAGGATAAAAACCCTAATTTCACAAGTGAGTCAAGACGAAAACTTTGCCTCTCTTTTATGAGCAAATCCGAAACGGGGTTTGCAATTGGACTCACATTCTTAATATTGATCCATTTTATAGGTGGCACAGTCATTTGGAAGGGAGTTTGGGGTCTTATCAAGGTAGTGCCTCCATTTATCTTCATTGGCAACTACTTCTTGAGTTGTTAGGCAGAATAACCAAGGTACGGCAATCAGCTACAGCACTATAATCTACAACAGAAGTCACGAGTCCCAGCAAATCAGCTACAGATCTTTTACAAGGGACAAGTAAAAATTACCCTTTACCTGTGGTGAACTAAGCAATAATGTTAGAGGGAGCAGCCATGGTGCCATTTTCAATCACAGAAGACCACCCAGCTGCATGAATTATGGACGTGACAAATATTCAATTCTCAACAGCAGTCCCCTGATTTTTTTTTTTTTAAATATAACCCTGTTTGCTGATTGCAGTTTTGCTGATGGTTTGGTTTGATTGTTTCATGTGTCTTTCATAGTTTTCATTGCATGCATGAATAAAATTACATAAAGAAGGAAATACTGAAAAAAGAACATTGCTTTCCATTTTTTTCAAATCATCTCATACACAGTACATTTGATAGCAAATCAAATCAGACTTAATGCAAACATTTTCAGACCTAGTAAAATGTAGTTTCAGACCTGATAAGGGCTCTGAACAGCAGCATAAATCTCTTCAAACTTGCATCATACATCACAATAGTGAAGGCCAATGAACTCTCAGATTTTCCAGCTTATTGAACCAGCTCACAAACTCCAACAATGACAAAATATGGCCTATACAACAGCAGGCCGAAAATACCGAGAAACAACAAAAAGGGGCAGCTCCCTAGGTAGGGCAATCTGCCCTAGTAAATCAGGTTTCTTCCAACAAATACAAACTGATACTTGAAATGGGATGCCTTGGAGAGAGGAATCCAAAGAAGCAATACCCAGAACAATGCCTCCAACGTGCACGGAGTTATTAACTGTTTTCCGTTTCAGACCCTGGCACAGTTGAGTTTCCAGATTTCTGATAAAGTATATCAGACCTCAAAAACACACCAAAAACGTCCACTAATCGCCTCCAAAATGAAGCAAACACCCAAAAACACTAACACTAACAAACCCAAATCAGAATACCATATAAATCTTCATCTTTCACCTCTCAAACCCTGAAAATTTGAACTCTGTTGAAGCACTGTGTGATCCCTGGATGGAACCACTCAAAATCTAACTAGGGTGGATCTCTCACCACCGAAATCAGCCCAATACGGCGAGGGTTTTCGTCCTCAACATGCAGCCCGAGTACTTTGGAGTCATTCCAGCAGCATTATGTTAAGTTGCCAAAAAGAACATATCCAAATGAGAGCCAAAATGAAGTTTTTTTTTTATATATATATATATAGAGAGAGAGAGAGAGAGAGAGAGACTTAGGGCAACTTTAGGTTTGAAAAAAAAATTTCCTCCAAAATCCAACGCCCCCCCTTATGAGCCTTATATTTTTTAATAAATTAAAACATCATATTCCTCCTTGGGCATCCTTGCTCATAAGGAAACTATTTTGCATTATTCAGCCTTTTAAAACAATGTTATCTTATTAGGTACCAAGGTACTTTTCGATGACCACCTACCCCCTCACTTAAGTTATAAAGTTATTTTATAAAAATAACTTAAATGACTGATAAAAAGCAAATATTAAATAATCCAACCTTAGGCTTTCCAATGCCACCATATAAATAACACTGTTGAGAACACTATGGGCCTAAGACCAATTTCTCAAAATAGACTTACTATAAATATAAATTGCTAAAAGTAGTAAGTACTCACCAAACACCAACTGGCATAAAACATTAAAGTTCACTTGACAACTGCCACACACTGCCCAAACAGGAAACCTTGCACTGCACTGCTACCAAGAACAGTTACTAAATATAGTACTTACTAAAAATAGTGAGTCAGAACCGAACTAGCCCAAAGAAGGACATCGAAAATGGGGACATTACACAATCCTAGGCCAAGGTTTAACAAATATGCATATATTAACGAATTTCCCTACCAGATTTGCAACCCTATAGGGATGATCTGCATTTACAGACAATCAGGGTTGTGGGTTACACGCCCCAACTCACCCCTCTAGATTATATCTATCCCTAGGGTAGAGCCAACTGAATGCAATCTTCGAGTGCACCATTGATCGTTTCATCTCAGATCTGGACAACATCAAGTTCCTAGGCACCCAATTTGAGTTGTAAGGCTTTCACCAGTCATACCAGGTTATGTGGTATATAAGATTCCCTAAACAATTTTTTCCAAAAATTTTTTTGCCTCTTTCTCAGTAGATACTTTGCCAAAAAGAACACAATAGCATATATATATATATATATATCATAGTAACGAGACTCAGACTCGGCTCGGATTCAGCTAGGGTGACTCGACTCGGGACTCGAGACTTGGCGCCCGGACTCAACGCAGACTTGGCAAAATGAAAAAACCCTAGAAATTTGGAGATTTTTAAGGATTTAAAACTTGTTTCAAGCACCCTTTTATTGAATAAACCTTAAAGACACAATAACATCATTAAATAGAAGCAAATTTGATCACATACACAAGTATACATTGATCACATAAGCATAAAGTACACAAATTGTAGCTGAGTTGTTGAAGGAAATAGCACACTTAGATATATAAATATAGTCATATGTATACAAAACTCATGGAATATAAAATCCATGACATCAAATGTTCCAAACAAATATGAAATATCAAAACAATAACTACAAGTCTATGGCTCAAAGGAGTTTGCATCCTTCCTACGAAGGCATCTAAGGTGGGTCCTAGATGATGTAGCAACTACAACCATAGTCTCTGCTTGTGACTCCATGCCAACCTCACCAACATTAGTTGTGGATGTGTTTGCTCGTGCTTTAGCCTCCTCCTCTGCCATGGCTATAGCCTCAACCTCTCTATCTGCTTGGTCAACCCAATCAAGGTCCTCGTCACTAACACAAGTATACATCAATCATATAAGTATAAATACAAATTGTAGCTGATCTGCTCAAGGAAATAGCATACTTAGATATATAGTCAAAGACTCAAATGTATACAAAAATCATCGAATATGAAATCTATGACATCAAATATTCCAAACAAATATGAAATATCAAAAGATTCAAAACAATAACTAGAAGTCTATGGCTCAAAGGAGCCTGCATCCTTCCTACAAATGTGTCTAAGATAGGTCATAGATGATGCAGCAGCCATAATCTCAAGTATCAGGGTGTAATGTCCCCTTTTTCATGAGCGAGGGATTTTAGAGGAATTAGCCTATTCCTGATCCTCGTAGGCTAATGGAGCTTGATAAAAGGGTCGTTTGGCAGATACCCAGTTGATTGGTTGGCTCATTTCGTGATTCAGTCTACATATGGAGGTGTTCTAATGATTTCTTAATATGTTTCTATTTTTAGAAACCTCATGTTATAAAGTAATGTTATGTTTGCACTTTATGTTATGAATAATTATTTTATTATAAAGTGCAAAATAATAAAATAATAAAATAAATGAAAATAATATTCCTTCTAGAAAGTGACTTGGGAAAGTTCTAGAAGGAGGCCAACCTCTTGAGGAAAAAGTATAAATAGACATCATGGGCCTCATTCTCATCATCCAAGAATTGATGATTGTTTGATGTGATTATTTAGTAGAGAAGCCAGCTAGGGTTTCAGCCATTAGAGGACCTTTGGGGACGAAAACCCTCATTGGTTACGCAATTTTGAGGCTGTGAGATACCAGCTGAATTATTGTTGATTGTGGGCTTTACTTCAGAAATCCAATCTTGTGCTTTATTGTGGAAATTATTTGAGTACAATAGCTGATGTATTATTGTACTTATTTTGAATAAAGTATGTGACTTGCAACAGCTAATGTATTGTTGCATTTGATGGAGAAGTTACTTCAGCAGCTGATGTATTGTTGAGATTGATTATTTCATTGAGCAAATTTGTGGAGATTCAATTTGGAGAATAATTGTTGATTGTGATTTATCATTTCATCATCTTAAGGAGTGATATTTTGTAAAGTTTCAGTTGCATTTTCAAACCTTCATAATCTGTTGTCATGGAGGTTGATCAGCCTATGTGAGTCTCATGTTTTTGCTCATATCTTTCGATTGAGGAGGCCAATCATTCTAGGTATTGTTGCATTCAATTGCAATCGCCGAGACAATCATTTCAAGGGCAAATTCGAGGAGATTAGAGGCTGTATTTATTTTTCTAAAATATTGCCAGGCAAGAACAGGGTCGGCTACTTGAGCAATTCGATTTGGGCTTGGAGAATATCATTTGAACTTGATGTTGATTGCTACTTCATCTTTCATCCAAGGCACTTCTTGAGGCCAGGTTCTTCATATTTCTATCATCTTCTAGCATTGCATTTAGCATAGTTATATTTGCAGCTGTAGATGTGCATTATACCAGCATTATCATATTTTGAAATTAATGTAAATGCCAAGAGTCTTGGCCAACTTGTATGAGCATTGCATTGGATAATTATATTGCAACAAGGAGATACAGATTTGTTGGTTACATATTGTTGTCATTGAACATTGTAATATCATTTGTACTCAACTTATTAGTATGCATGCCAAGTGTTTGACAAAATGTCAATTGGCTGTAGGTTCTCTTTTTGGCATAAATAATGTTATAATTTTGCATACCAAGCATTTGTATTAATGTCACTTGGTTGTAAGTGCATAAATGTCATCTTAGGTTGCATCCAAAGTGTTTGTCATAATTACTAGTTGTTGTAGCTGCATATTGCAAGTAGTTTCAGTCACATATATGCATTGAATATTGTCAAAATAAGTTGCACATTCATGTTAGGTCATTGTTTAGTCAATTTAGAGTCATTGGTAAACATTCTCATTGATGCTAATTGAAGAAAAAAGTCATTAAAGCAAACTGAAATGTTATATCAGTCATATGACCCTTGTATGTGAAGTGTTTGACAAAATTTCCAAGGCCAAAAATCAAAAGTTTTCAATCAGATTTGAGCAGGGTCATTACAGTGGTATCAAAGCCATTGTCCTACCATCCTATTGGGTGAGTTTTCAGCTGCAAATCAGAAGTTTCAGTTATAAGCATGGCTTCAACAAGTGAAAGAGTTTTGGAAGAAAGAATTTACAGTGTAGGGAAGAAATTAGAACATCCATCTCAGCAAAAGGAGGTTCTTCTAAGCACTTTGGAGGAGTTAGAGACTTGTCTATGCATAGTTGAACAGTCACATTCTGATGTTATAGAGCTAGCTTTGTCTCCAGCAGTGCATTCCTTGGTCAAGCCACAACTTATAAGACATCATGATGAGGTGACAAGACTTGCAGCCATCTCTTGCATTAGTGAAATTATGAGGATAACAACTCCTCTTGATCCTTATGACAGCCATATTATGAAAGAGGTACTTCAGATCATGGTGGCAAGTTTCAAAGGTTTGGATGACATCAAAAACCCTTATTTTTCTAAGAGGGTAAAACTACTTTAAGTATTTGCAAAGTCTAGATTTGAAAACATTAAGTTATCCATGGATTGTGTTGATGACATTTGCAAGATGTTTCATATATTTTGGAATGTTATTGATGAGGTTCATCCTAGTAGCGTGCTCAGTTCAATGCAATCCATCATGTCTTCAGTTTTGTATGAGGATGATGCTATTTCTAAGCTTGTGACAAATGACCTATGGGCTATTTGGAAAGGTGAGCAAAATGTGTCACCCATGGCACATGAGTTGTTAAGAAGATTGGTTGAACAATGTAAGGATAGTGATGCTTCACCTATGGTTTCATCTTCTTTTCAAGAGGATAGCATGCAATCATCCGATGTTTCAATTGAGCAAGATGATGATGAGGACAGGACGCAGCATGAGTTCTCTCGTTTTCAGACACCTATTCAGGACACTGCTGATTTGACAAATGGAATTGGTGCTGACCTACTTGCAAATCAGCATGAGAGCATTTAGGACTTTGCGGAAAAAGAATATCAGGCACAATTAGAGGCTTCTTCATGTGAGGTTGAAGCTAGAGATACTCCGCATAGTCTAAATAGTTTGAGGAACCAGCTAAAGGTGAACGAAGATGGGATCGTGGCAGCTTTATCTCATCATGACAGGATGCATAAGATGATTGAATATCACCTTTGGGCGGTTCAACTTGAAAGAAGACAAAAGGGAGTTGTGGCAAAGTCTTCTCATGATAGCCTACAAGAGATCAAAGAAGGTATGGGAGTGATGAAATCAAGTTACTTACACCTTCTTTTAGATCGTGACCACCTTCTTAACCTTGTTGGGATCTATTCGGATGCCTTGATGAGGAAAGAGGAGGAAGTTGATATGCTTTCTCAGAAGCTTATGGTCAGAGCTTATGGTCACTAGGTATTCTTTGGTGAGCACTCAATTAGCACTCCAGGATTCAAAGCATTCCTTTCAGGCAGTCAGGACACTTGTGAATGATAGCAGTATGAGTTCACCTAGGGTTCACACTCAGGATACAGATGCAGTGTTAGGTGGTGGTGTAGACACATTAGTGTCGGCGGCGGATTCAGGTGCCAATGGAGTTTTGAGTACTAGTATCTTCTTCGGTACTCTAGAAGCTAACATTGGTCAGTTGAATCAAAAGGAGATGATTCCTTCTAGGACTTTCACGTTGGGTTTTGGTATTGATTCAGCACCTTGCCAGGCAATAAATAGCATCCATGATGAGGGCAAGACTGTAGATGGCATTCATGGTGATGTTGTTGCACAACCAACTCATCCTATTATGAATTGTGAGCCTTCTTCCGAGGATGGCAATATTGGATGGAATACACTTGATCATTCGGCTATTCCATTAGCTCAGTCAGGAGAGTTTCACCTCAATTGCATCTTGAGGTGTGCTCATCAGTTTGATTTCAGCCCACATGTTCAAGATTTGACGATGATTTTGATGACACAAAGAGGTGGGTGGAATAAGGAGTGTTCTAGTCAGCTTGGGTATGATTTGATTCCGACCTCAGATGATGATTCCGAGTTTGGCAGGTCTTCTACTTTGCTCTCTCATGATGATTATCATTTGATTCAGGATTTGGAGACTTGCAGTGTTTTGGAGACATGGGGTATTAGAGTGGCACAACAGGAAGCAATGGGTGGTGGCTTTCCAACAATATGGGCGCATCAGATTTATCATCGTAGTTTTGGGGTTGAGTTGATTCAGCAGGATGTGCTTGTGCTACAAGAGTTGTTTGGTGATGTTTGGGACATTACACAGATCTTCACTTGGGATCTAGGTGGAGGAAATTTGTACTTGTTGCTAAGATTGCTTGGGGACAAGCAATTTCAGGGAGGGCGGACTGTAATGTCCCCTTCTTCATGAGCGATGGATTTTAGAGGAATTAGCCTATTCCTGATCCTCGTAGGCTAATAAAGCTTGATAAGAGGGTCGTTTGGCAGATACCCAGTTGATTGGTTGGCTTGTTTCGTGATTCAATCTACATATGGAGGTGTTCTAATGATTTCTTAATATGTTTCTATTTTTAGAAACCTCATGTTATAAAGTAATGTTATGTTTGCACTTCATGTTATGAATAATTATTTTATTATAAAGTGCAAAATAATAAAATAATAAAATAAAAGAAAATAATATTCCTTCTAGAAGGTGACTTGGGAAAGTTCTAGAAGGAGGCCAACCTCTTAAAGAAAAAGTATAAATAGACATCATGGGCCTCATTCTCATCATCCAGGAATTGATGATTGTTTGATGTGATTATTTGGTAGAAAAGCCAGCTAGGGTTTCAGCCATTGGAGGACCTTTGGGGACGAAAACCCTCATTGGTTACGCAATTTTGAGGCTGTGAGATACCAGCTGAATTATTGCTGATTGTGGGCTTTACTTCAGAAGTCCAATCTTGTGCTTTATTGTGGAAATTATTTGAGTACAATAGCTGATGTATTATTGTACTTATTTTGAATAAAGTATGTGACTTGCAACAGCTAATGTATTGTTGCATTTGATGGAGAAGTTACTTCAGCAGCTGATGTATTGCTGAGATTGATTATTTCATTGAGCAAATTTGTGGAGATTCAATTTGGAGAATAATTGTTGATTGTGATTTATCATTTCATCATCTTAAGGAGTGATATTTTGTAAAGTTTCAGTTGCATTTTCAGACCTTCATAATCTGCTGTCATGGAGGTTGATCAGCCTATGTGAGTCTCATGTTTTTGCTCATATCTTTCGATTGAGGAGGCCAATCATTCTGGGTATTGTTGCATTCAATTGCTATCGCCAAGACAATCATTTCAAGGGAAAATTCGAGGAGATTAGAGGCTATATTTATTTTTCTAAAATATTGCCAGGCAAGAACAGGGTCGGCTACTTGAGCAATTCGATTTGGGCTTGGAGAATATCATTTGAACTTGATGTTGATTGCTACTTCATCTTTCATCCAAGGCACTTCTTGAGGCCAGGTTCTTCATATTTCTATCATCTTCTAGCATTGCATTTAGCATAGTTATATTTGCAGCTGTAGGTGTGCATTATACCAGCATTATCATATTTTGAAATTAATGTAAATGCCAAGAGTCTTGGCCAACTTGTATGAGCATTGCATTGGATAATTATATTGCAACAAGGAGATACAGATTTGATGGTTACATATTGTTGTCATTGAGCATTGTAATATCATTTGTACTCAGCTTATTAGTATGCATGCCAAGTGTTTGACAAAATGTCAATTGGCTGTAGGTTCTCTTTTTGGCATAAATAATGTTATAATTTTGCATACCAAGCGTTTGTATTAATGTCACTTGGTTGTAAGTGCATAAATGTCATCTTAGGTTGCATCCAAAGTGTTTGTCATAATTACTAGTTGCTGTAGCTGCATATTGCAAGTAGTTTCAGTCACATATATGCATTGAATATTGTCAAAATAAGTTGCACATTCATGTTAGGTCATTGTTTAGTCAATTTAGAGTCATTGGTAAACATTCTCATTGATGCTAATTGAAGAAAAGAGTCATTAAAGCAAACTGAAATGTTATATCAGTCATATGACCCTTGTATGTGAAGTGTTTGACAAAATTTCCAAGGCCAAAAATCAAAAGTTTTCAATCAGATTTGAGCAAGGTCATTACACAGGGCAATTGCCCTAATGGGGTTGAGGGGCAGTGCCCTTTGTGGGGGTCTAGGCATAGTGCCTCTAGTGGGGTCGAGGGGCAGCGCCCCTCGCGAGGGTTTGGGGGCAACGCCCCTAGCGGGGTCAAGGGGCAGTGCCCCTTTGCAAGGGTTTGGGGGCAGCGCCCCCAGTGGGGTCAAGGGCAATGCCCATTGCAAGGGTCTGGGGGCAGTGCCACTTGTGGGGGTCTGGGGGCAACGCCTTCAGCGGGGCCAAGGGGCAACGCCCTTTGCAAAGGTCTGGAGGCAACGCCCCTAGTGGGGTCAAGGGGCAACGCCCCTTGCGGGGGTCTAGGGGTAGGCCCCTAGCGAGGTCAAGGGGCAACACCCCCAGTGGAGTCAAGGGGCAACACCCCTTGCGAGGGTCTGGGGGCAGTGCCCCCAGTGGGGCAAAGGGACGGAGCCCCCACCACCAAGCCCAAATTAAGACCTCCAAAACCATACAAACCTTCATGGCATACATCATTTTGCATTCACAATAAGTGAAAAAAAAAAAAAAACAAGTTTTAACTTTAAATTTCATGTAATTTTTTGCACTTTTCAAACCTTGCCTGTTGTCGAGTCCTGCTGACGAGATTCACCTGGACTCGGCGAGTCTGGCGAGTCCAGCCAGGACTCGGCAAGACTCGGCCGAGTCCGAGTCCGAGCCCCCAGTACTCGAGTCCTAGCAAGTCTCGTTACTATGATATATATATATGGTCTCATGTTTGCAGTTTAGATACTAGTTGATTTACAAAGTTCACAGATCATCCACTATGTTTGGCATGCATGAGCAGAATTAAATCAAAACTACACTTGCAACATTGAACAATAATTTGAACAGAAATGTTTTCTTTAATTCAACACATACCATAGCAGGTTGCAATAAATGAAGATTAATTATCTAACCTGGCATAGCTAAGTTGCTATCCTAGAAGATTAATTAATCTGACCTAATATAGAGCCCTAGAACAGGATCAAGTGGAATGCAATTTGTCTCTTCACCTTTGTTGGCACAAGCTTTGCCTTCTGAAAGTTGGAACCTTCTATTGGGCAGCATTGCAAAAAACGATTCTAAGAGCAAACAAATTTGCAAAGATGGGGTTTCATGGCCCTTCTAAGTGTGTCCTTGGCAAAGCTAATGAGGAAGATGTGAATCATTTGTTGCTTGGTTGCCCCTTCACACAAGAGTGTAGGAGATGGTTGTGTGCTAAACTAGGGTGGGTAAGTGCTCCACCCAATGATATTCTTAGTCTCTTCAAGGCTCGGCCCATATTATACAAGGAGGCATTGTTCTCTAGCTTGTGGACAATTTGTCCTTCCAATCTTGTGTGGGAATTATGGAAGGAGAGAAATCAAAGATTATTCCAAGACAAGGAGATGTGCTTACCTTCATTTTTAAACAAAGTTGAAGCAGTCATTGTTGAAGTGGTGAACAGCAAGATGGCTAGGCAAAACTCCAAAACCCCAACCTTTACTGTGTGGGATGCCAGAATGAGAAAGGCTATATGTGGGCTCAGTATCCCTACCTTTGTTGGAGTAGGTGGTCGGGTTGCTCAATCATTGAGGGCCAATGTTGTGTGGAAGCTGCATACCCAAGGCTGGTGCAAGCTGGTATAAGACTATCTTTTTACTTTTTCAAATTAACAACCGCAACAACTTTAAATACACAATATCAACAAATGAGAACACAAGATTTACGCGGAAACCCTTTGGAGAGAAAACCAGAAAAAAATATTGCTTATATAAAATTCTCTTACAAACTTTGTGGGCACCAACCTATTGAAGACACCAATCCCCAAAACTTGAGCACCAACTCAATAAGAGACACCAATCTCTTTCAATATGAGGCACCAACCTCTCCACTATGAGGCAGCAACCTCTTGATAGACAAAGTATAGTTCTTCTTGATAATCCTCCTTCAAAAATCTGCCTTTGAATAATCTTCAATTATTTTCTCTTCACACAAATCTGCTGGTGTATTTATGATTTATCAATTTATCTCCCACGCCTTTTCTTCTCCTCATTCCACAAACTCCTCTTATATCTTCTCCAAGATAGGTGACCATTTGAAAGGATACAATGCTTGACAAAGGAGGCAACACTTCATTATTTTACACCTTTTCAAAGCACCTTTTAATACCAAACTTGGGTGCTCCATAAGGGGTCGGCCCCTTTAGAAAATATGATTTTTTTTAATTTTAGTTTCATCAAAGTGGGCGCCACTATAAGGGGGTCGGCCCATAAATTAAATATAATTTAATTTAATTATTTTTTACTTATGATGAGGGTGCTAAAACTGAAGGAGGTCGGATATAAGTATGCATTTAATTTTATTTTATTGCTGCCTTGTGAGGATAAAAACTGCCCTTAGAATGATGTGATTAAGTGACCTTTGGCCATTGCAATTTCTTCCTCTTGGATCAGCGAATTTCATCAGGATACTCGTGATATCTCCCATACGTTTTTGACATCAATGACAATAATTCTAACAAGAACCCAAAGTTATAAACAGCCTCTGACTGCCTCGCAATAGAGCAATTGGAGATGTTGCACTATTTACAAAAATTAAGTAGAGACAAATTAATGGGCCAGTAATCTTAAGAGGACTACTTTAATAACTTCATTCAAATATCTCTTTCTCTAACCAGCTATCCTTTTTTCTCATGTGATATGAACTTCAGGTACTCGATGGAAGATAATCCAAAACGTAGTCAGAAATAAGCTTCCCTAAACAATATTTTGAATAATTTGTGATGCATACAGCAGCAGCAAGAACACGGAATAGAGAAAATTTTATGACCTACAAATCTTCAATAGAGTATTCCTTAAACTCTTCAAAAATCTGTTATTCGAACCAGGATGGATAATCCAACAGCTTGGAAGGAGCCTAGAGAATCATTTATGGGCTAGCATCCTCCTATTGCTTGGACCCTTCAGATACAAATTTCCCCAGCCAATTATACTCATTACCATGTGATATAATTCACAAGAATGATATATGATAAAGGCATATGGCCAACTTAAGGAAAAATTTATGGGCTACTATACTTCAATCAACTATTTCTAAAACTCTACCTTAAAATTCATTGCCAAAACTTAAATCCACATCATGTGTATTCCAACTACTCAAAGAAGATAGAGAAAAGTTTATGGGAAGTTGATATTTGATGGGCTATTTCTCAAACACTTCAAATGATATGATCCCTGACTAACTGTCCAAAAATTCCTTGTGATGGAATACAAGATCTCACATACAGGATAGAGAAAGATATATAGGCAAATTATCTAAAAAAAATTGTACCCATATGAAACTCGATATATATGCTACTTTTGTCTACTTTGTCGTGAATTAATCATCATTTGTGTGTCACTTCAAGCCATTCCCCTGTCAAGTTGCAAGCTCATCATTTCATGGTCTTATTTTTCAACTTATGATTTTTGTAGGGTTGTCAAGGTTGCAGCTGTTCCAAGACCATATAGTGATGAGGTTCCTGATTGATGATGACTGTGGCAATGGAAGAGGAAGTATGAAATGTCTAAGGCTTGACAACTTGAAGGAAATGATGAAACCTTGACACACTTTGTTATCGCCTTTGCCAATTGGTTTCTCCACCAAGGCTGTAAATGTGGCTTAAGCAGAGTCGGTGTGTGCTTTTGATGGTGTTGAATAACAGATTTGTCTTTATGTAAATATATATGTTTTATTCAACCCTAAATGCCCTGTCTGATAAAAACAACCATAACCAATAGTTAGGTAAGTTGTATGATTATCAACTTCCCTCTGAATTTTAGAGGTACAGCTCCCTCTTAAGATTGAGTTTATTTTATGTTTTGGAAATAAAATTGATGGTATGCTTTTGACCAAAAAGCAGTAAAGGCATTCAAAAAGAAAGAATTAATGACATTTAAGAAGTTTGTGAATATCAATTTCTCAAAATGATGTATAGAACACAGGCTAAATTATCACTTCAAGAGGTAAATATTTCCCTTAACAAAGTTGACCATTTAAGAGAAAATTAAATACTCAGAACTAATTACCATGCTCATACAGAAGAATGATAATATAGAAATCTATTATAGCATACAGATGATAATGGATTTCTAATTCTAAATATTTAAAATTTGCAAGCACATAGACTCCCAAACTTTCTCAAAACTGGCAAAATTTTATTCTTTTCCCCTCTTCATCTCACCATAGTTAATATATACATACGCAAGAGTAATTGTTTCTTGAGAGTAACTGAAAATAGGAAGTTAAAGAATCCCTTAAACTTCTCAGGACTTTAATGCTCTTTACAAAAATAAGCCCAATAAAATAACAAGATATATTATTCTTGAGGTGGTGCACGCGAACTTTTTATTCAACATTCACTTTTGACACTTCTAAAATTTGGAAAGTAAAGCTCCAAAGTTTTGTTGGAGAAGTCGTTGGTTTTGAGAACCTTGTTGCATCTCAACGACGGTTTCGAAACCACTTAATTTTTCTAAAAACAACTTTCTCAAAAGTGATCATTCACTGCATGACAAAGTTGTCGGCTTTTCTTAAGGTTGTGGAAACCTAGTCGAGTTTCGACAAAGGTTTTGAAACCCATGAGAAGTCCCAAAATACTCATTTTTATTGTCTTTGATCTTTTTAAGGTCTTTAAGCTCATGACATAACCAAATTATCCAAATTGTGTCGGCTCCGCACTTGGTTATGCAAACCTTGTCGAAGCTTGACAAGGTTTTGAGAACCTTATTAGACTCTGAAAGTGAAAACTTTCGAATCTTTGAAGCTTCTCTCTTTGCAAATGACTGACTTTTTCTCATGGTTGTGGGTTCTTTATCGGACATTGATATGGTTGTGGAAACCATGTCGGACCCCAACAAAGATTGTGAAACTCGGATTAGAGGCCAATGCACAAGAAATAAAAGTACTTCCTTTCAAACCACAAGATTTTGTCAGGACTTAGTAAGGTTCTGCGAACCTCATCGAGCCCCGACATAGGTTGTGAAACCAATGAAGCAAGCCAAAACAAAAGGAAAGACATGTAATGCTAAGGACGAGATAACTTTGTTGGGTTTTAGTGAGGTTTTGAGTACTCCATCAAAAGTCGATGAGAGTTTTGCAACCTTTGAAATACACTGCCAACAAAGGCAAAAGAGCTAAGGGAAATGAGGCCAACAATAAGGAAGGCAACAAATGGCAAAGTCATTAGTAATTTCCACCAACACACTTTTTGAATGGTTAAGCCAATGGCTTTCTCCAACTAACACTCAAATACAAGGTGGTGCACATTTTTTGTGGCCAGAACATCATAAAATTCCACTTTTAGGTTAAGTGGTTAGCAAAGTCCTCCCAAAGTTCCTCTTTTTGGCTCAAGTCATGAAAATCTCCTCCTAGGCACACTTTTTGTGTGTCTTCAGCACAAACTTTCTTCACCAAAACAGAAGTGAAAAGATGGTAGAGGTGTAAGTGATCTATGCCAAAAGTTAAGTGAAAGTCTTCAAGAAATGCTAGGTGCATACATTACGTGGCTAAGCCATAAGTGAAATCCACCATCATAAGGAGAACTACGCAAAAATTTAATGAAAATCCATCTGCCATACATAAAAGTGGCTCAAACATAAGTGAAATACACCCAAGACAGTTAAAAGATGGCAACAAGTGAGCTGGAAAATGCCAGCAGTGGCTTTGCCACGTAGTTCTTCCACCAAATATCAGTAACAAGACAGAGATGCAGGTAATGTGTGCCTAGCTTTTAAAGCAATGTGAAGTCAATTTGAGGCACACCCTTTTGAGGGCTTTGCCATCCCTTTTCCATGCCAAGAATCATGAAAACTGTTTGAGATTTGAGTGATCCAAAACAAGGTATAATGATAAAACAAAGCAAGTGTTAGAATCTAGGCGCACATTTCAAGTGGCGAGGCCATAAGTAATTTCCAACAAGTTACAAAGAAGATGGCAAAAGGTTAAGTGAAACAAACTAATACAAGGAAAGGATAGTTCTTTAGACTTTGGAGCACTTTTTGATGGGTTTTGCCATCTCAAACCTCTGCCATCCTAAGAAGAACTGGCAGAGCTTTAAGCGAACTCCACATGGCTAGAAAAGACTCAAAAATCAGACATAGGCAGACATATGACAGGTTCGGCCATTGTTTTTCTCCACCTGAGTTTATGTTTGCAATGAAATCTCTAAAAGGTGATGCCTCCTCTATACTCAGTCAGCTTTAAAAGTTAATGAAAAAAGAAATAGTTCAAAGGCATGCAAGTATCAAAATCCACCACATCTATATATGAGAGCAGTTCATTGTTGAAACAAGACTGTTTATCCATATTTTTGCAGGTCTGTGCAGGGTTTTCAGCATCTTCCGTAGAGGTTTTCCAAGGTGCCATTAGGATCTAAGGAATTTTATGCTAATTTCTGGTTATTGGTTGAAAAGCCTAAGGGGTTACATAGCTGTCTTTGTCTTTCTAGCTGCCTAGAGCATAGTCTATAGCCATTCATATGAGAAGGCAACAGCAGCTTTATAATGAGGGTTAACAACAAGTTTTTCAGTCATCCAAATGAGTCATACCTTTTCTCTCTCTCTCTCTCTTCATTAAGATGCTCTGGGTTGACAAGTCTGATTTTTTATCAAAAAGGATCATATCCCAGGATATCAAATTGAAGACTCACCAATTTCAGGGCAGCTACCAACCTTACTCCAAGTATTATTCATTGCAGTCTTCAATGGAAAATTCTTGTGATTGTTGCCACCGTCACCAAAACTTGTTCCTCAGGTTTTGAAAATACCTACACACAAAAAATGCAATCATTGTTCCCAGCCTTATTTAAACCCTAAGACCATGGTTTATGTAATGTCCCCAAATTTTAAAAACCCCTAAATCTGCCCTAAATTATCAATTTCAAATAATCAATTTTTCCTCAGGTTTTGAAAATACCCACACACAAAAAATGCAATCATTGTTCCCAGCCTTATTTAAACCCTAAGACCATGGGTTATGTAATGTCCCCAAATTTGGAAAACCCCTAAATCTGCCCTAAATTATCAAATTCAAATAATCAATTTGGTTTAGGGAATATCTATAACTTGATTAGGTCCCTGCAAGACAGAATTAGAAAATATTTACAAGATAATATTATATGATGCTCTCATTTGAATATGTAAAGTAAACAAGGAAAGTAAGATTAGTGATACAACTACCTGTTTAAGACCTGCAAATAGGTTAGTAAACATCCTAAAACAAAAAACAATATCACATCATAAATATATTGGAATCTTTTAGATTTCTAATTCATTCTTCCTAGAGCAAAATGGTTTGATAGGGTACCCTAGAAACCCTCTACCCTAGGCCCAAGAGCAGATGCTTCACCCCTCTTGGCCTCATGTGGCCTCTTGCCATCCATATGGGGTGGTGTACCCAGTGAGGCGTCCTATCACCGTACCCCTTATCAAAACCATTCTGCTTCTTCTTATGACCCAATTAATCACCATGGGAGGTTGGGGGTGCAACTACAGCAGGGTGTCCCAGAAATCACTCCTTCTAAGCCCAAGAGTGGCCTCCTATGACCCCTTGGCCAACATGTGGCAGGTCTCAGCCATCCACCATGGGGTGGTGTACTTAGAAGATGATCCCAACGCCGTTTCCCCTCCTCGTAGGCCCTCAATTCCCTCATCATGGCTGGTTACCATAGTCAGACAATATAAATATTATTTCATAATGTAGTCACATATTCTATCTTCACATATTGAATCAGTGACGTAGACCAGTAATATATCCATTATGTCATATTTAGCAATATATGATAACTCAGACTTATGCAAATATACAGAGCTGTTATTTTCATGACTAGTAAATAAAGTCATATTATCCAGTATGAGTAATATTGAATTCTACAAAATATGTTGCACATACAATAATGAAATAAATAACCTGTTCATCATTATGCAACCCTACAGAAATAATTAATATAGATCATAGAATATATATACATATATATATATATATATATAATTGCAGACCATAATTATGTTAGATTCTACTACAAAAACAACAAATTTAAATTATAAACATACCATAGCATACAATAATTATAATGTAACTTACCACAGTTTGCTGCTCCCTTTTTGTGATCAGATTTTCAGAGAATATGATTCTCTGTCAGATTATATTATTTTCTCTACATATATAAACTTTAATTATTTCTTATTTTAAATGAAAGATACTTACGTTTATTCGATCTGCTGTAACCTTCTTATTCTCCCAGCCACGATGCCTTTTGGCCTTGAGGATGTCTTTTTAAATATCTGCCAAAAGGGACATGACTTTCCTGATCACTGCATTCTAGAGGTTTGACCGATGCCTCTTGGTGCATCGCTTGGTATGATTGCTGACCATTAGTGTTTGCTATATTATTGACTTTTAATGATCGCTGTGTTTGGAGTCTTGTTTGTGTTATTTCAGATTACGTTATTATTTAATAATATGATCAACAATTATAATTATAATATTATTATTTGATAATTATGACTTATAATAATATTTTAGATTGTACTCATTTTATTATTTTATTTTATTATATCTTTATTGTTAAGTTTGTGTGCATTATAATATTTCATATTTTAATACAAAGGTGCAATAACAGTAAATTGCTAATATATATTTTTTTTATTTCAATGTGTTACAATCTTTTATATTGATATGTTATGTATTTCACATTAATATAATATTTAGTATTTATATTTTGGTAATTACAATATTATATTTAATTTTTATAATTATCTTTGATAATTATAATTATAATAATACTAAACAGTTAATGTTTCAATATGTATTTTATTTATCTTGTTTTCGATGCTTTATATCTCAATGCTACAATTTCGGGGCACATGACAGTTTACCCTTTTGGTGACCGACAAACACTTAAGGTTTCAGTTTCAAGGCACTCAGTTGGGCTGCTGTAATTGGCAGTGGATCTGGTCAAGTTTCAAAGTTTTTCAAAAGATTTTCCACACTTCAGAAGATCCAAATTAGTTATCCAATTTCAGTGCAAGAGATTACTTCAAAGTTCAAATTCCCAGAAGGTCACCTGTGCAAATTTCTATTTTTAGCAGTGACCATATCCAACAGTGGCTATTCTCGGTGTTCTATTTCTAGGTGATGGATTAAAGCCTATTTTAGGCCTTTGTACTCTATTAGTTGTTTGATGATTAGTTTGCTTTAAAGTTCCTTTCTTTCCACTTTTCTATAACTTGGGATAGGTTTGCTTTAAAGCAATTCTTTTTGGGATATTTTAATAATTACTCTCAAATCCCAAAAAGTTTAACCAATAAATAAGAGCTTTGAGCACATTAACTTTGAATGATAGTTGAAGTCAGGCTCATGCTGGAGAGATTGCCATTCAAGTATTTGATATAAGTTATTGTGTTTTGTGTAAGGTTTTAATAAGTGGATTATGGTAAAGAATTGTGTTAAGCTTGTCAACATTTATCTTTTATCTTGGCAAGTAACTTTGTGTACTTCTTAGGGTCTACTTTTATTGAATCTTGCACTATTGTTTTTTAGTAGAATTAGTTTTTTTGTTTAATTCTCTCCTGTTAAAGTGGTTCTGCTGGTCTCTGCTTTTACCCAGTTAGTAAGATTGGTCTTTCAGTTTACTTTGTTCAGTTGCAAGTCTTATATATAAAAAAGATCATTTGTTGAATTAACTACCTTTCACGTCTTATGCTCAGCCTCCAAGATCAAAAAAAATACGTCAGATTTACTTTCAGTTATTTCCTTTCATGCAATACCCCAATGATAATCTTGTAAAGTGTGCATAACTGTAACCTTATCGATAGCTTTAGGTCTTGGGAGTAGTGTTAGATCTCAGGTTGCTTCCCCTACTAATTTGAAGAAAAGGTATCCTCATGTGTTGTTCTGTTTTGTGTTCAAGAGACAAAATGAAACACTAACAAATGTATCTTGAAAAGAATATTTTTCAAACCATTGAAAAATCTGTTTCCTTAATCAGCTGTCCCAAATCCTTGTGTGGTGTCCAATCAAGCAGCTCATAAACAGGACACAAATTCATGGGCTGCAGATCTTCAATTGTCTATTTCAAAAACTGTATTCAAAAGTCTGTTCCACTAACTAGCTATATCAAATCTTCACGTCATATATAACACAGCGGTTAAAAAGAGTATAGAGAAAAAACATACAGGTTTACAGACTATTTCCCATGGTCAATTCATAAAACAGTTTCCCTAACCAACCATCCCGAAATCTCATGAGATGTGTAGCTTTGCAGCTCAAGAACAGGATAGTGAATATTTTATGGATGACTTGTTTTCAGAGGATTATTCATCAAACTCTATTTAATCAATAGACTTCCTTGAATTAAAACCAACTAACCCAAATCGTCTCAATCATTTAATAAATTAATACAGTATCTCGAATTGAATGAAGCTACTGATCTTCGATAGACTATCTCTCAAACTCTGCAAATTCGGTTCCCCTAAATATATATCCCATCTTCTCATGTGAAGTGTAATATAGCAGCTCAAAAATGAGAATTTTATGGGCTACCGATCTTCAATGGCCAATTTCTCGAACTATGTTTGAAAATTCATATCCCTAACCATTTATCGCCAATCTTCACCTCATGTGCCATCCAGCAGCTCAAAAAGCGGATAAAGAAACTTCCATGGGCTATTGATCATGGATTACTTCTATCATATCAACTATTTGTTTCTTTAACCAGCTATTACAAACCCTCGTGTGATGTGATCCAGCAGGTGAAAAACAGAATAGAGAAAAATCCATGGGCTATTGATTTTTAACGGACTATTTTTCAAGCTCTATCAATAATTTTTTCCATGACCATACAATTTGTTCATGTGATGTGCTGATTTTCCCGGACTTATTTAAAACCAGCTATTAAAAAGAAAAAGGAAAAAAGAAAGTCCGAAAACTTACTCAGGCAGAGGAATGACTGGAGCCTTCGCAATCAGGGCTTTCGTCAAAATTCACAGATGGGTATTCAGCACTGACCATCCCCACCTCAAAAACCAGCTTCTTGCCCTTAGACCTGATCCCAGTGATAGACCACCACTTAAAAAAAGCCCTCACACGGATCCCACTGAGCTCCTGTATATATCCCTCTGTGAGTTTTCCTCTTATTTTCTTTGAAAAAGAAGCAGGGTAGTTATCAGGAGGCAAGATTATATCACAACGCCCATTCAAATGCACAGAAAAATCTCCGCTAGATTTGTTCAAAAAATAGTTAGCCACACTATTTGGTAAAAGCCCAGGAGGAAAGCCCTTGCTGGTTAACTCCTCTTGCGCTGTGTGGGTCAAATTCATCTTGGGCTCTTCCATCTTGGCTTCTGCATTGCATTGAAAGGAAACTAACATGCAGAAAATTATAATTAGAAATACTTCGATTGACATTTTCAATGCAACAAGCCGAACAGAACCCATTTGCTGTTTACAAGTACGCCTTCTGTGTTTTTAAGAATGCAGTAGATGATAAAGAGAATCCCGCGGAATTGAGAGCTTCGTAGTAATCCAACTGTCAATTCAGAAGAAAAATTTATTCCCCAGGTGTCAAAAGATTGAGAAGATGTGATTTATAGCAGTATGGAACAGGCTATTGAGGGAAAGTTGAAAACCACTAACGTATACTTTTGTTTAAGTATCTATTTGATAATAATAAGCTTTATTTTATTTTTTTAAGTTCTTTTACTCTTTTCTTGTTGGTCATCTTAAATGGCGTCTTAGGATAAACATGTTCACGCGCCCGGTTGCTTCTAAATTTCTAATTAAGTGATACCTGCCGTATTTCAGTTGTACTCTCTATTTCTTTATCTTATTCCAATAAAAATAAATTAAATAAATTAAATAAATTATAATGGTGAGGTGTTGTATTTTGATGGAACTTTTAGTTCAAGTAATTGGACTCATGGGTTTAAGAGGTATGCTCATAGTTTTTTAGGGCTATAATATTTTTTCAAAAAAATATTTTTTTTTCTATTGTCGACTCTTTAATTATATAAAAAATATTATAAAATGTTTGTAATTTTTTAATAGATTGTTTATAAGATGAAAATTAACAAAATATTTTTTTATTTTTAATAATAAAGTTAAGAAACTTTATTATGGTCTTTATATGCACTAAATTATAAGTAAAATCTATGTTAAATTAAAGTTAACATTTATCAAGCAAAATAATCTTTTTACTTGCCTTAACAATATTTTACCAAATACTCTACAAAATTTATTGAATTCATCTTTTCAAAACCAAAGAAAAATTCCTCCTAATTTCAAACATATAGCTTAACTATAAATTCAAAGTCATTTCAAAGTGAAATTGAATTGAGGGATTCTTTATAGACATATTTTTTAGATAGTTCATCTCTTGCTTGTGTAGGATGACATACATATTTGTTCTATGCATGAATACCTTATATTCTACAAGGTTACTTTGAATGCAAGTCTCAAACTTATTGAAGGTTTTAGATTACACCTTCCATGTGCTATGACCAACCTTATGTTTAGAATAGTCTTAAGTCCTTTTTCAACTATGTGGCCCTATCTATGGTGCCACAACATACATGTATTTTTAGTGTTAGTTACATTGGCAAAGTTACTTAAAGTAGAGGCATTTAGCCTAAACAAAGTTTGTATCCAAGATCTTTTACCTATCACCAAAATCCCTCTTACCAACCTACAACCAAACTTATTGAATGTCGCATGCATTCTAGAATCATTCAACTTGGACACTGAAAGTAAATTTCTTGCAAGTCTTGGAATATTCAAAACATTATCAAGAGTTTTAATCCTCCCATCACTGAAACAAAACTTTATCATTCTCTTGCCAACAATCCTCTTTGTGCTATTGTAACCAAGGAAAAATTCTCCTCCATCATATTCTTTGTAATTATTAAACCACTCCTTGTGAGGAGTCATGTGGTAGGAGGAACCTAAATCAATAAGCCAAGCATCATCACTAATAGTGCTAGTTGAAATAAACAAAGCATTAGAATCATCATCGAAGTTTTTTTTTGTGGATGAATCAAACCAAAAAAAAATCTTATTCGTACATTACTTCTTAGCATGCCCTCTTTTACCACAATTCCAACACCTTACTCTGCTCTTTTTAGGGGTTTTAGAACATCCTTTAGACTTATCCCTCTTATTATCCCCTTTAGGCCCTTTCTCTTTGGACCTACCCCAAACATGCAAGGCATCTTGGGAACCAACATTAATGGACTTTCTCATCATCTCCTCTGAAAGAAGTATGGAGATCATGGAGTCCATATTTGGTTCTACATTAACATTACTTATGGTAATAATTAGATTTTCCCAAGATTCGGGCAAAGAACAACAAAAAAAAATACATTTATCTTCATCTTCAATTTTAACATCAATGAATGTAAGTTGACTTATAATCAAATTAAAATAATTTAAATGATCCACTATAGATTCACCATCTTTCATTTTTAAAGAATATAATCATCTTTTGAGATATAACTTGTTAGACAAACTTTTAGTTTGATAAATATCACCTATCCTTTGCCACAACTTATATGCAGTGTCTTCGATGGAGACATTCAAAAAGGAATCTGTAAGACACAACTAAATGGTTCATTGTGCCTTCTTGTTTAAATTTTTCCAATCTTCATCACTCATTGTAATCGGTTTACTTTCTTGTGAAACCAACAATCATTGATCTCTCTTTTCTATGAGATCCTCCATCTTCAATTTCTACATCTCATAGCCCATTCTATTGATGTAAGGTCTGAAAATCTCACTTACTAAAAGTAACCTTTGATAAGCAAATCCATACCCAAAACAATTAAGTAGTATGGTGCTAAAAGGAAATAAATAAATAACTTCATCATTATTTTCAAATAGAATTACATACATTAATGAGTCAATATAATATCAACACAAGGTCGCACCTTTACAAAATTTAGCCATGTAGGCTTTCACAAAGTTAACGCAATAGTCATACATATAAATTCAAATGTTGTAATGCAAATTAAGGAAACAGCAAGATCATAAATGCATCCACAAAAGAACCATAACACGATGATTTTCATGAGTGGAAAACCCTTATAGGGATGAAAAACCACTCATAAAAATGCCTTACTGGCTTAATGAAATGTCTCACTAGCAGTGCCTCACTGGCTATAGAATGCCTCACTGGCAAAGCCACGCTGGCTACAGAGCCTCATTGGTTACAATATGCCTCACTTGCAATGATCAAACTATCTCACTGACATGACCATTTACAACTTCATTACACATTTTTGAATAATAAAGCAATCAACTACAGAGGATCACTCTATTTCTCTACATAACATTTATCTCCTTAATACTAACACATTTCATATCTTAAAGATTCATAAGAATTGGAATCTGTAACATATAAAACATGTAAGATAATAACCCCAAATCATAGGATATCATTTAAGAAGGTTGTTACAATATACGATCAATGAATTAAATAAAGAAGGTATAGCTCATGTATGTATGTGAATATATATAAGCTAGAGAATATATGAGTATATGTTCTTATAGAATCAATAGCTCAATTTACTTTGCAAGAAAGATTTAAAAAATAATAGCCATTAGTAGAATACACTATATAAAAGGCCTTAAACATAATATGGTTCAATAGCAACAAAATATACAAATGTACATAAATTGTACTTAATATCTATACTTCTAATTTATGTCTAATATGTATTGTGTTATGCCAAGAAATATTCTAATCAAAGGTCAAAGTTTTATATTAATTATTTATTGTTGATGGCATTCAAAGAAAGAATCCGATTGACCAAAATAGAGAGCATTAGAGACCGATCTTATTTTACACTAAATACTAGTGATGCTAACAGAATAAATCCTAAAAACAAAATAGGCTTATACTATAATAATGTGAACTTACTCAGTCATCCAGAGTATCGAAGGAACATGCCCATCGAAGCAAATCAACAGGACTATATTTGTAGATTAACATGCATTTAATTGAGTGAGGAAACACAAGGCACTGAATTTGCAATGTCAAAGATCGTGGTTTTATGGGCTGCAGTCTCAAATGGAATCAGCACGATATGTCCAAAATGATAGGTTTAAGATTGTTCAATAATGAAATTAGAAGGTTTAAGTCATATACCATAACCTTTCCCAGCACGAAAGAGCATTGATTATGAGAGGGTTTGACACAAAACTAGTCTCATTCCTATGATATGTTCTCTTCTTTAAGACCAAGGCTAACATGAGTTCAAGACTCTAGAGATTCTTCACTTTTATTGATTAAATTTGTAATGAGGAATAAAGGAGAATAATCATTTCTAACAATTTAATATTCATGTTTGTCAAACAAGAACACCATTTAAGTGAAGGCATAAACAGATAAGTCGATAAATTAAACCTACAGGTGATCAAGATGCTGCTACAGGAGAGAAAACGGTAGGACAACAAAATTAAGCATGGACATCAACACTACAGGTGACTTTAAATGTGGTTAGAAACACTATAATTTCCAACTCATTCTCATACCCTCATAACTAATATCCACATAGCAGTTTCAACATGCTTAAAAAGTCACAAAACCATGTTGGGAGATCACACATAAACCAAACATGACTTTCATGCCAACAACTTGTAATCAGCTTAAGTAGTTAATTAGTAAATAAAATAAATGAATAATGTTTTGTCTTGGGATTAGTTAGTACTCGGGAGATTAGTCCTCAGAATTAGTTAGTACTTGGCAGTTACCAATAGTTGGTGTTCTCAACCAATGTCGGTTAACTATTTATATTGCCAAGTGGGTTGTATTCGGGTACTAATGTAGATATGATGAATGTAATACTGCAACTATATGAATAAAGATCTGAATACTTTCATGTGTAATTGTTATATGAATGATTTCTATGTCCAATGTTATTTTGCAATCTAGTTTACTTTTGTAGTACATTAAAATATACTTAGGGAAGTGAACATTTGGCGTCGTTTCCTAAGTAGACTACGAAATCACTTGTTATGGCAACGTAATGGGTCAACTGGCGAAAGAGCCTGTGGACACTAATGAAGAAAGGGAAGACCAGTTGACTGAAGATCTAGTAAATCTATGGAAGATATCCCTAAGAGATCACGTATGAAGGGAATCCCTCAAGCGAGAGATCCCTGAGGAAGTTATCTGGGATAGACTGGAAGTGAACAACGAGGTGGACCACCTCCTTAATCATATGTCAAGATTTTTGACCTGTCATTTCATCATCCTACAAAACCTTTCAGAGGAAGAGGATCAGGAACGCCGAAGGCAGCAAATATTGCAACGGTATGAAGAAGAAACCAAATGGGAAGAGGAGGAATGAGACACTAGTCAGAGACGTACTTTCAGTAACCAACAATGATCACGTGAACACCTTTTAATGCCTGTACAATTGAACAAAGACAAGAACCAAGTACCAAGTGGGCACGAGACTCAAGAGGAGAATGTTCAGCTATCACTCAGGCTGCAAGAGCAAGAAAACTGACGATGAAGACTAAGGAAAGTTGATAAAGAATTTGATGAAGATTGAATTGAAATAAACCAGAGTATTAAAAGAACACATGAGAATCTTAAGGAAATAGACCGATCCATTGGTAGAGCACATCAAAGTTTGGTTGAAGGGAGGGACGAAGGACCCATCAACACTCTGTATGTAGGAAGGTATAATATCTATGAAAATGAAAATGAATTAAATTAAGTGAAGAACTTGATAGTGGCACCAGATGCCTTTAGGAGTTGTCCATATTGGATGACAGCGAATGACTGATGAGTGGAAGATCTGAGCCCAGTACCCCAGGGCAGAGGGAGTATTGGAGGGAACCCTAGGAGACTTAAGGTGTCGAGGATGCTGATGGAAGATGTGGGAGTGACTCGTACGTTGCTGAGAGTGCAAGTGACGCACAGGAACGTAGCGAGGAAACTGGTCTAGTTAGGTCCAATACACAAGGAGGACAATGGGGAAAGATGGTGACTCTGACTAAGTGGCAAAAGATATCGAATTTTACAAGGAATGGGTTAGAAGATCCAGTATAGCATTGCAAAACATGTGAAACAATCTAGATAGCAAATGGATAAGATGATCAGGATCACTGACTGAAAGCATTTCCAGTGACACTCATAGATAGCACCATTGACTAGTACTCAAAATTAGACCAAGTAAACAAAGCTACGTGAAGATTATTGAAGCAAGCATTTCAAGATGAGTTCAAACTCTTGAGGGACGATAGTGAGATTGTAACAAAGATCTATAATACCAAGCAAGGGAAGCATGAGAGTAGTCCTACAACTAGAAATTGAAAGATTTGTTGGGGAAACTTGAGTCACAGCTAGCGGATGGCCTAAAGAAGAGGTGGTTTTATTATGGGACTGCTTCCTTCACTTTGGAAGAGAATAAAGGTGGTACCTCCATCCTCGTACACTAAAGCATATAACCTTGTGATGGACATCGAAAGTGAGAACAAGACATCCTCTAGAGGGAAGAAGAAAGATGGCAAAGAAAGTATGGGGGAGAGTGATGATGAATCAAAAACCGTACAAGCTCTCCATTGTGACATGTTGAGAATGATGAAAGAACTGAAAGCCAACAAAGAAGGGTCCAAGGAGGCGAACAAACTATGTTGTACTGAATGCAAGATAGAAGGTCATACAAAGGTGAACTATCCGAAGAAAATGTTTTGTGACATCTACCAAGTTATGGGACACCACGTAAAAGAGTGTCCATACAACTTAAAAATACAAAGTTTGCAAGTGTTCTTCACACAAGGGGAATAGTCAACCCCTCCGACCACACTACCAAAACCCTAGAACAATAATGCATCCCTTGGTGGCTATCGCAACAATCGAAGAAATAGTACGCCAAGAAGCAAAATTCAGTACGACAACAAAGGTAGACCCATGATCTAGTGTTGGAAATGTAATGAATGGGGTCACTTTGCCAGGGATTACTAGAGTAGTCAAGGTGCTGGGGGAAAGTTGTGTAAATGGTGTGGTTTTGGTGATCATGAAGACATCGACTACCCAAAGTAGAAAGGCATCAACATGCTAGAGGTAGCCAACGAAGAAGTCCTAGCAATTACAAGGGCACAGACGAAGAAGGCCAATTATCCAGACCCTTGTACGAAGAAAGAGATACTTTGAGAAGCCGGGGAAGAAGTGGAAGAGGCAATGGAAAATGAACGAAGAACTTCCAAAGTGGCTAGTACATCGTTGTAGTCAGAGTCCAAGAAGAACATAGTACGATAGGTGCTTCACACAACCGTACCAATTAAGGTAACAAACCTTTTGTAAACAATGCCTCAACTAAGAGTAGCACTCACAAATTCAAAGGGGTTTGACCGAAAATATGACAGAGTCAGCAGGAAAGGCCACGAATCCAATGCTACTCACAGTAAGTGTCGAGAGGAAGCCGGTCGTCGTACAAATGGAAATCCTGGGGAGGAAGCTCTCCAACACCATCATGGACATAGGCTTTGGAGTGAACATACTGCTAGAGGAGACATGGAAATGCTTGGGTAAGCCAACTCTCTGGCCCCCAACATTCCACCTAGTAGGAGCAGATTAGCATGGAATCAAACCTCTTGGTACTTTAATAGCACAAAAATTTTTGATCGGCACACAATAGTTCTTGTTAAATTTCATTGCCATCCCACTAGAGAAAAAGGCGTACAATGCACTATTGGGACGAGGATGGCTAATTGCCACCAAGGTGAACCATAATTGGAAGAGGAACACACTCTCAATCAAGAACCACGGGAAGAAGTACACTATTGATTTGAAGAACCAGGCAGTAAGTGAAGAAATGGCGTCTTCGGGATCAAAATCAAATGGAGGATCAAATGTTGATGAAGAAAGGAAGATAATGGAGTCGAACGAGGAAGGTGTACTGGAGATTGGAAGTTGCTCGGAGGATGAGACCAATTCACTGAATGGGTTATTTTGCTAGTAGATGGAAGATTATGAAGTTTTTCACCTTGATTGCAACATGTTACAAATCAGAGAAGGGGGAGAGGAAGAAAATAATGGCTCAACCAGTCAGACATTTCCACCAAAGTATGACCAATATAGGGAAGGCATGGCAGAATTGGACAAGACGACAATACATAGGTTTGAATGAGACAAACTCATCAAGTACGAGGAACTGACATTGAAGAAGGTGAACCTCGATGAACAAGAAAAGCCTAAGGAGATTCTCTTCGGTGATGATTGGGACCCTGTACTAAAGGAAACAACATTTAAAATCTTCATGGAATATAAAGATGCCTTCGCCTAAACGTACAAGGACTTGAAGGGCATACCGCCGAAGCTGTGCATACATAGGATCCCTCTCGTACCAAGAGCCCATCCCATACGGAAGAGACCCTATAGGATGAATACAAATTATGCCGCCAAGGTGCAAGAGGAAATTGAGAAGATGTTGGAAGCGGGCATCATTTTCAAAGTGGAAGTTAGCGAGTGGGTGTCATCGATTGTCATCTCCTTGAAGAAAGAATCAAAGTAGATCAAGATATGTGTCAACTTCTAGAGTTTGAATGTGGTGACCATTAAAGACCCATTTCCAATCCCCTTCACCAACACAATTCTTGAAGAGGTTGTCGGGCATGAGATGTACTTGTTATTGGACGGGTTCTCAGGATACAATA
>VDFB02169949.1:0-26199 GCA_007258455.2 Sequoia sempervirens | reverse complement strand
TCCAAAATTTTGTTGGGGAAAAATAAGTTGTTGGATGTTTGGGGGATAGAAACTGTTGACGTAGGTAATGGCTTCTTTTAGGATGTACTGTGCATTCCAGAGTTGCACAAAAATATTTTGTCTATGTACCAGATAACACATGGTGAAGTCCCTAAGACTATGGAGTTTACAACTGATTTTGTGTTTATCAAAGAAGTTGATTCTAGAAAACTCATTGCTATTGGTAATGCTGATCATGAGTCTCAACTGTATAGCTTCTCTCACTTTGTTAAGGAGGATGACTGTGTACATCGCACACCCTTGGACAATGTTGATATTAGTATTGGTCATTTGCATTTTATGGTACTTTAGACTCATGTTGATATTGTTCATGTTGCTTAAGAGGTTGGGTTTCTAGCACAATAGGCTATCTTTGATCCCTCATATCTTGTTTTGTTGGATGCGTACTTAGCAGGAATCTCTGATTTGTTTGTCGAGTCTCATCTTGTAGATTTGGGTGATTCACTTGAGGGTATTTTTCTCCTCTTTGATGATAGTTGCAACATGCCAATTGATTCACTCATTATTTTTGGATGTTGACTTGGTTGTACCTTCTCTTGATCTGTCACATTTATTGGTTGTGTTTGATCATGATCATGTGATGGATTTCTCTATTTGGAGAATTCCTTCCCCTTCTCAGTTGAATATGGAGTGGTTCTTTCTTCATGTGGTGGACCCATTTCTTCCTAAGGGAAGAGGTGTTGCTTGTATGCATTCGAAATCATCTTTTGTTTTTAGGCATACTTCATCAACATTGGAGCTTCTTCATTATGGGGGGGGGTATGATATCTCTTGCTTTCCCTTCTATGGAGGGGCCATTAATTATATATACATGATGTATGTAGTACTTGGGGGGTGTGAATGAGTCCTCCATCCATGCATCATTTTTGTTTTTTGTTTTCTCTCTTTTGGAGAGGGGGTTTTTCCCACTAGGTTTTTCTCCTTTTCTCTAGGCTTGTGAAATTTTTTTATGCATTGTAAATGGGTACCTAAAATGGTTGTGTATCCGGGACCCATATTGCATCTTCATATTTCATTCATTCTCCCTAAGTTGCACTTAAGGGGGGGTGTTAGAGTAAATGCATATTTATTTAAGTTTTACTTAGGGAGAATATAGTTTAGTTGCATTTAATTTATTAAACTGGGAAATTAGTTTTCTTTCTCGTATTCCCGTATTGGGTGGTTACTCACCTATTTGGCCATTTTCATGGCTTTATAAGCCTGTATTATAATGTATTTTATCATCTCATATTGAGCATTCCTCTTCGGTAAAATAGCTTTTCTTCTCTCATTTGAAGGTCTTTGTGCAATTGGTTTTCTTGGGAATTTGTTGCTCTATCAAGAAGAATTAAATTTTGCAACAAATAAAATATCATATTTTAATTACCAAGAATAAACAATATATACTTATCTATATTAAATTTGTAAGAATCCCAAGATTGTTGGAATGGACCCTAGTTCAACCTCTTCTGATTGTGAGCAATCTAAGAGGAATAAGCATATTTTTTTGCTCTACATGAGTGTTGGTTCCTCTAGAACAATTCTCAATACTCGTGCAATAACCACTCCCTAGCCTGGACCGTCCTGAGTACACCTCTGTACCCTAGGTTGGACACACACATAAGATGTGTCCCCTTCCCTATCTTACTCACAACTTGCCAACTTAGAATCCTATTCTTGTAATGTACAATGCTTAATTATTTCCTCTTTCCTGTGTCTTCCCTAGTCTCATAAGAATGATTTATATATCCTTTTAAGGGGTGGTTTCTAAACCATCACACCTTTTCATAAAGGTTGCTTTTTAACAATTATTTCAATAAATAATTATGCTTCCCCTTTTAAATAATGTTTATACATATTCTTTATTAATCTCTCTTTTAACCAAAGGATCATAATATCCTTTATTTTCTATCTCCCTTTTAAAAGGGTTATTTAATAGATTTATCTTCTCTTGGGGAAAAAGTCACATAAAAATTCTCCCCTTGTAAATTAGTTATTTTCCTCAGTAGCATGAGGTATCTACATTACAACTCAAATAACACATAATCAATAATTAAAGAAATTGATATTGAATAAACTTATTCTTCATATACTTCTATATATATATTTCCATCTTCATCCCTTTCTTTCTTTCAATTCATAGATCTCTCTCTTATATTATTTGAAGATAAATATTATTGTCAATCAAAATTATGACAAGAACTTTAGATAGATATAAAAAGTTTACAATTGAAGAAACTAAGGCTATTCTATATGTTAATCACATATATTTCAATCCTATCAATTTTCTCTCATGTAACCCATTTTGTTTAATGTAGATGTTTTCCTTACTTACATGTAACTTCAACATTAAATTTATAAAATTATTATCATGTATTTACCTAATGAATAACATGCATAACCCATACTATGTAGTTACTCTATCAACTTTACCATTTTACCCACTCATGTAACCCCTTCAAAATATTACAATGTGAACACACAACAACTACTATACATATCCAATACTATGTGGCCACTCATAATTTATAAAAGTATAATCTCTAACTTCAACCTACATTCCAAGATGATATTCATGCATTCTAGACTACATGAATATCCTCTTTTCAAATAGAATCTTCATTTTATACAATAAGGAAAATGTACAAGGTTATTGGGTTGATCAAGTCCACTAAAAATGTACAAAATAAAAGATGATACAAATAATCTCACAATGCATCTTAAATATCAATAGAATAATACATTATTGCCACCTAGATAGTACTTCATAAGTAAATACTAGTTTTAATCTTCCTTTAAGAAACTAGGTTAATTATATCACAATATACTTCTTGGATAAATATTTGTTCAATTATGTTTTTTGATGAAATTTTGGCTTGTAAAAATGAGGATTCCTGATTAACAACCATGTTGTAAACCTAATAGTAAATTGGAAAACAAATTTTTATTGGGGATCTCATTATAAAATTCAATATTAAGGGTACATAAAGAGAGGAAATATTATGTCATTCCATGAATACATCCCTAGGCTTGAACACCTATTGATATGTGATATTATTAGATTGTGTATGACAAAATAATTAGTATAAATTTATAATTTTTATTTTCTTAAAGGTTGTCTCTCCCCCTATAAAATTCAACAAGTCCCCATGTCTCATCCTAAGAAGCATTATTTCATTCTAGCCAACATAATATTTTAAGATGAAGAAGTAGCTTGCTCCTATGGGTTTATATCCTATAATATGTTATTCTCTATAATTCCTTCCAAACATATTCTCATTTCCCTAAATTTAAAATGTGAATCCAAGGACCTATGGGTTATGGCCGACAATGTACTTAACATAGATATATGTAAGAAATTATAGTGTTAATTTTAAATAGACATATCAATCATGGTAAAACTATTTTCTCAGAATAGACACAAACCCAAACATAATTAGTTGACATGAGACTATCTTAATTATGAAGACAAATTCTTTGTATAAAAGAATGTTAGCTAAATATAGGATTAATTTTAATATCACTAAATCTATTCTCAAGTTTATTTGAGATCCTATGATGTATAAATTGATATTTCTAGAGTTTCTTCAACAATTAAATGTTTAGATTAATGTAAGTGAATTATCAAGGTTATTCTTATTTTATATATATATATATATAAAAGAAAACTAAGTTTGAATAATAACACTCTTGGTATTATACTTTGTATTACAACTTAATTTTTACATTGTAACATATGATTCAATTTTACTATCAAGAGAGGACATGATTTGATTTTCATATAATGCAAGTGCCAAATTTACTTCACATTAAACTAATCATACAAAAGGAAATTATTTTCCATCTTACCAAGATGGGGTGAATTTAAGTGAGATAATAAGTTTGAACCTTGTTTCTTCTAGAGACCTAGTGAATTATATTGCAGTCTACAAGGTTATCACAACCTTTACTAATTATGATAACTCTATAAATAGGACATGTGGTTGGTACCACAAAAAGGGTCACAAGCTTGACTACACTACATGTTGAATAAATGTGCATATCTAAAAGATAAAAATATGAAAATAGGTTATTCAACATATTTCATCCAATTACTTATTAATATATATTAGACATAATCTTTCCTTCTTTTGCATGCCTCCATGTCTAAGCCTAAGACAACCTAGTTGGCATCACATCTTGTAAAGGTACTATTCCAATCAATACATTCTAACAATAGCATCATATATTTGCAAGTTTAGGATAAAAAATGGTCCTTGAATTTTTGGGTGTTGGCTTACCAATATTAATGCATATGCTAGCTTGATTGATGAGAAAGTGACATATAAAACCATGAAAATGCTTTACACTATTAACTACCTCACTATCAACTATATAGTTCTTACAATTCTTCAATCCCACTATTTCTATAGTCATAATATTTATAGCTTAGAATATAATTATTTTATAGTACCACTATAAATAACAATGAATCCTATACTTTTAACATTGAAGCTCTATAAACTCACATATATATCCCTCAACTTGATAGCTTTGTTGCGATAAAACCTTCATGATGATAACTATACAAAACTAACCATGATATCAAATTCTCCCTTCTTACCCAATGCTAACAAAATCTACGCACACAAAGGTATTATACTAGGCCCTAGAAATATCTTATGAGAGATTGAGAATCAAATAAAAAGACTTACATTAAGAAAAAAAATAGTATTGAACAATGCAAAAGTGTAGACATATCTTATCTTTTTTTACGTCAAGTACCATTTAAAATTTATGCGGACTAGTTGATGAAAATTGTAAAAAGCTCATCACAAACTCACGTGTTTTCATTATGGGTCAAAATCCTAAGGTATGATTTTTTGTACGGTATAGTGTCCGTACTACTGTTAGGAAACCCTAAACCACATCTAATTCTGACAGAAATATAAACAGCATACATGTCTTTAGAGTTGACTCCATAAGATGAGAATTTGTTCCACACAATTTGCTCGTTATACATTATCTCGTTGCTCAAATGATTTGTACGATCTACGAATGTGGAACATTGGTTTGTGGCGAGAACAAAGAACCAAAGTGTATGAAGAGACGAATGCATTTTTGGTTTCATGCTTACAAAGAGTAGTTTTCAAAATGAATGGTATTGATAGGTGAAGGTCAAATACAATGGACAAGCATGGTCTTTTCAAGTCAGTATTCACAAGCCAAGGAGATATCATTCAAGCCGCCAAATGATTTAAACAGTGAATTGTGAATTTGGCGCCAGACATAATAGAAGATGGCGCTGCTAATGCTTGGCCGCAACCTTTCTTTTTCAGGTAAAAGAAAGCATGGAAAAATGATGAAGTAAAATAAATATAGGCAATCAAAATGTGAGTATGCCAAACACATTCTGTTCTATTTCGTAGAAAATTAAATTTATTATTCAGACGGCATCAGCGAATTTACCGTCGGAAAATCCACCACTAACAATTTATTGTAGGAAAATTCACAGCCATGACAAATTCACCTCAAGAAAAATTCACCACCAGCAATTTATGGCCATAGAAAATTAATTGCAAACTTTTCATGCGATGAATTTTCCGTGGTAGTAAATTGCTGATGATGAATTTTCCTTGAGATGAATTGTTGGAAATGAATTTTCGACGGTGATGGCGAATTTTTCTACAGCCTACTCGGACAGAACTATTAATGTTTCTAGCTTGTCCCAGGCTGTATTGTTTTGAGGGAATTTGTTCATGCATATAGATAGAAAGGATTTTACGTCGTTGGGTGTGCTCACAGTGTCGATCCAGAAAGTAATACTTTCTGTTTGTGGTTTGGCAGGGTCTTTACTCTTGCCTGTGTGTGCTCTGTGTTTGTTACAGATGTGTCTTTACATCTATTGGTTGCACAGTGAATATGCACTTGAAGATATATGGTGCGATTGAACACATTTTGGATCATGGATAGAAAGAAATGCTCTCCATATTGTAAATGCATTTCTTTACAAAAGTTTCCAACGTCTCAGGTTGTTTAAAAGTGCTGTTTCTTTCTTTGTTTTCACAGTCCGGTGAATGTTAAATTGGTGAACACCTAGTCAGCACTAAGACCATAAACGTAAATGGATTCGATTTAAAACAGACAGAAATGGTATTTACTTATGTATGGTTTCTGATTGCAGGAATTTAAATCTATTTACCTTAACCAATAATAGTTTTAAAGAGGCTCCATGGAATCGGGCTTGGCGTAGAGATAATTTAAGTGAGAAATCTCAAATAGTAACTATTCGTATCTTTGTCCAATCCAATCTTTTTGATTAGATGAAAAACAGGTTTTGAAGGGACCCGAAACCCTTTACAACCAAAGAAAGAGCTGCAAAAAGAACAACCTGCAGCCATCCCAAAAAAATGCCCCCAAACAAGACACATCAAGATTTACATTTCGAACTACTCTTGTGGGAGCGGAGAGTCATGTCAAAAGAAGGCTTAGAGAATTTTTCTTTCTTGCCCTTTACCGTTATCCAGCCTTCTTCCACTTGCGCAGCCTTAGCATGCCACGCCTCCATACTACAATCCCAAAGAAGATTGCCTGTAGCCACTGGCGTAGAGATTTCATCATTTTGTCTTCCAACAGGCAATGTCTTATCAGAAAGGCTACCAGAAATGGCAGCCTGAGACCCATTCACACACTCAATTGGGGTTTCAACAAGATAATCTTTCTCAGTATCAGCAACCCCAACTTTTGATACATCCGGAGAGGATGCTCCAAGACCCTGTGATTCCATCGCAACCACCTCAGAAAAACTCCTATTTTGCTCAGGTTTCTTCTCAACCGTGTAATGTTGTTGAGAGACACCTTTCCACCATGTAGTCGTTATTGCTTTCTTCTCTAATCCACATTGTGCAGCAGCATGACCAGTTTTAAAACATCTTCGACAATGGAAGGGGACTCCTTCATAGTCCAATCCAATGTTAAGCCAAGTAAAACCTAATGTACTTAGGATTTTATGTAATATTTTTCTAATCTGAGATGTATCGATTGGATTTTTGAAAGAGTTAAAAGAATTTTCCTAAATTAATTTTGGACCATGAAATCGATTGATGAAAAAACTTTAATCTTTAATAGTTTATAGAAAATCTAAAATTGGTAATTCTTTTTCACCTCAATTTATTACTTAAAATTTAGGGAAAAGTATTTGCACTTGTGCAGATATTTTCAAATTTAACCTTTGTAAAGAATACTTTACTAGCCAAATTATTATTAATATGATGATGATTATTATTATTATTTTTCAATTGATATGTAAATAAAAATAAAGAATAAAATTGTTGGTTTATTAAATTAAACTATTATAATTTTTTTTTTTTTCCATTTAATAGATATATATTTTTTAGAAACGAAATGCAAAAAAATAAATTAAACTATTGTGATCTATACAATCTCTAATACCAAATTGAAACATAACTATTTCCCAATTTAAATGCAACAATTAAATTGATTTCACAGATTAATTCCCAAAAATTAAGTGCAGCAATTAGATTTATTCCTCAAATTTAAATGCAAGAAATTGATTGTACATTGATTAAATTGAAAACAAAATGAGAAGAATTAAATTCAAATAAATTATCTTATTTTAATTGCTAAGAATAAACAATATAATACTTATTTACAGTATAAAATTTGCAAGAATCCCAAGATTGTTGGAATGGACCCTTGTTCAACCTCTTCCGTTTGTGAGCAATCTAGGAGGAATAAGTGTACTTTTCTCTACATGAGTGTTGGTTCCTCTGGAACAATGCTCACAACTTGCTAACCCGGAATCCTATTCTGGCAATGTACAATGCTTAATTATTTCCTCTTTCCTATGTCTTCCCCAGTCTCACAAGAATGATTTATATATCCTTTTAAGGGGTGGTTTCCAAACCATCACACACTTTCACAAAGGTTGTTTTTTAACAATTATTTAAATAAATAATTATGCTTCCCCTTTTAAAGAATGTTTATAAATATTTTTTTATTAATCTCTCTTTTAACCAAAGGATCATAATATCTTTTATTTTCTATCTCCCTTTTAAATGGGTTATTTAATAGATTTATCTTCTCTTGGGGAAAAAGTCACATAACATAGAGCTCCTACTATGGTTACCCTCAGGATTGAGTTGTGGATCAAAATAGAGGAATTTTCTCAGTTACAAAAGAACTGGGATAAAGAAAAATTAAAATTGATATCAAAACACACCAGAGAAACTAAAAGGAAGGATGCAAAGATTAGGAAATTAAAAGTAAAAAATGGAAGAGATGGCTGAAAAAAATAGTTCAACTCCTAGGATGTAGACTACCCGCTAGGGTCTACACCCTATATTTGTAGGAAATTATTTTAAGTTTTTAGTTTATTCAAGTAATTAGCAACCTTCTAGTTTCCTTGTCTTCACCTACATTATTTTTGGAAGCGTACCAATAGTCCACCCCATATATACAAGACCAATTGTTTAAATAATATTTGCATAATCTGGCCATTCCTTATGAATCTATCTGAAACCCACTTATCTTTATGGGAGATATTCAAATCAAGGAAATAGCCTCATTTATTTGGAATGAACATTAGAGGGGACACATATAAAGATATTAAAGAGAAAGGGAGATCATTTCCCCTTCTTATCAAAGCAAAGAAAAAATATCTTAGAGGGATGCTAAAGGAATGGATTGACTTGGTAGAGTGACAATGAGTGGAGAAAAAGATTCTAGAATGCAAGGAGAAGGACTATAAAGGTTTCAAGAACTAGTAGTAGTAATAGGGAGAGAAGCACTTAACTTATCTCAAGATTGATGGAAGGAATTAACACTAGAGATGAAAAAGGAGGAGCCTCATTTAGTCTTCAACTACTTGACAATAATTAAAAGAGCTCACAAATATGCCACTGCCTCCCTTGAAAACAATATCAAATGGTTCCCCTTAAATCTTCATCCTCATCTTCCCTTATTTCTAATCCCACAGTGGAAAAGCAAGAAGAAGAGGGAGGATAGGAGAAACAAAGTAGGCTAGATGGGAGAAAATAACAAAGCAAAAAGAGTTCTACCTGAAGCAGGCTAAAGGGGTCACTAGTATAGTGGAATACAAAGAATTTGCATTGCAATATAACTTGAGAACCTAATCTTCTTGAGGAAAATCAAGAAGGCCAAGTTGGGGGATGATGATCCCTAGAAATTTCTAGCTCCTTATTTTGGTTTCATGTCTTTTATCTTATTTATGTTAAGTTTCAAAGACATTTCCAAACCTTTCTATACACTTTAAGTATTTAAAAATTATTGACTGATATATTATATCAATGAATGAGTGCGTGATCTTTGAATGTCTATGGTATTTATAAGTAGAATTTTATGATTAATAGTAATTATTAAAAATGAAAAAATTCCTTTGAAATAAGACTAACCCCTATAGTAAAGAACCTATCAACATGAAGCAAAAGGATTCTCAACCCGTAGAAAAAGGATGTCGATTCAATATAGCTAGAGGAGGTGAGAGACTATAACATGTGTGTATTTCCCAAAGATGTTGTAAGTGATGGTATAAGGATGTGAACATAAATATTCTTGTGTCATTCCACCTCTTCAATAAATCGTGAGAGGAAGGAGAGGCTTGTTTTAACAAGGGATTATAGTTTAATGAAGTTTTCCCTATTAGGTACATTTTCTAATTATAACAGTCTTCTTAATTGGTGTAGAGTCCTTATCAGAATCTTACACTCTTGCTTCCACTTGGTGTTATTTTTCTATTAAGATAAGACTTGGTCCTCTTCCTACATTTTTGGAAGAGTTAAAATTTTCTCATAGTTTTTTTCATTTTTGAAATAAGAGGACTCTCACAGACCTTGTATAAAAAAATGATCTTGTGTGACCAACTAGATATAATTTTTCATAAAATAAATTTCATGTAAGACTTGTTATACTTTATTCTAAATAATTTTGTATGTCCAGATTACAATAAATAAGAATACTTCAATTTCATGAATTCCTGAGTTAGTATTTAAAGGGACATTATGGACTACAACAACTCAAGAAAGGGCCACTTGAGGTACTATAAAATCCATGTTAGATTATATTATTAATTATATTTTGAATTGTAATTTTTAAGTTGTAATTCTACATTATAGTTTTTGATTTACATTATGTTGAATGCTCTTAACAATTAAGTTGAATAGGGTCATGTTGTAGCATAGAGATTCATTAGTTATTATCTGTGAAAGAATAGTCATTCGTAGTAATTGTTGTAGTTACTTACAATAACTAGTATTGCTTGATCTATTTTCTACATATGATTTACTTCAATATAAGTAGTTCTTAAATGAAATTTCTTGATAGGGAGGTTGGATGAAACAATCATTGTTTCATGCTCTAGGTCTTCCTTGGAAGACCTCTATGGTGTTTCACTCCACCACTTGAAACCTATAGGACCTCTTCCTTCTTAGGGTCCCCTGATTTCTCCTTACCAACCCAACTATCAACTTAGTTCCTCCTACCAAGTCAAGACTTGGTGCAATCTTGAAACACTTGCCTTAGCCCTTAATCCACCCTAAAGGCTACAAATCCTCCAAATATTGAATTTAGCTTTGCAAGGGTGTGGAGGTGCTTCTAAAATAATCAATCCATCCTATTAAGTGTATTAGGGGTCCACCTAGCTCCATCTGCAGGTCGGTTTCACCAAACCCTCTTTTAGGCCTAAAAAGGCTACTAGCCCTAGGAGCCCCAATTAGGCCTCCTTCTCTGAGAAATCTGGTTAGTTCTCCAAATATTTCCAAAGACCACCCAATCTTTTCTTGGGATTCCTAGTTCATATGCACACCTCTCAAATATTTTTGGGGTCTTGGGTCTCTGCTGTCCCTACAAAGGCTTAACCCACAATTTGGCAAAATTAGGCCTATACAAACCCTTACCTGACCTCACTGCAAACTGTTAGATATTCCTCACACCAGATGGATTTATGGAGCTTCCTCCATGATATGTCTTGGCAAGGTACTTACCTGCCCTCTCCACACTATGACTTGTCAGGAAATGGACACCCCTGCAAATCAAGTGCTTTGCACTTTTTTTCTTCCCTAGCCGGACTCTTCCTGGCTCACCTAGGGCAAGACTTCCACAGTAAATCCTATATCTTCAAAAGCCCTAAACCCTACCATATGTACATACATGGAGTCTAGTAATTGTTCTCAAAGGGTCGTACAATTTGTACGGTGGGAAAGTGAACTAACACTCCATTTTCACAAAACTGCCTGGTTTAGACTAGCAACAGTGTGAAAACCAAACTATTTACAAACAAAGCTTGAAATTGAATAAAGAAACTAGCTAATGTCACACAATTCTTGAATAAATACTACACTACATTCTACACAAGTTACAACACCATGATTAATCCATTAAAAGCTCACTTCAATGCAAAAATCAGAAAATTTACTTCCAAACACAATTGCTTTTCTTGAATTCACAAAAATTCAAAACATAACAAATGCTTCCAACCCCACTCCAATGCCGAGGCATTCCATAAACAGGGTCTCTAAAATAGTTATCCTCTTCCTTGGGCTCTTCTTGGCTGCTTGTAGCTCCAATTGAGTAACATTTGCAAATATTTTTCAAGAATTCCTAAAAATCCAAAACCTTATTTTGAGCTAGAACCTAATGATACCTATTCTATGGTCAACATGACCTTCATCTGATCAAAACCCAACCAAAAATTCCATTAAGGCTTACATCCAAATGAACTAAATTTGATTGCTTAGTTGTCCTAGACAGACCTTCTAAACAACCTATGGTGATCTATGGGTGCTCCTCACCATTTCTCTTGTTCATTTCTTTATACTCAATCGATTAGTAGGGTTTAGGATTCTCAACTACACATACAATGCCCAAGACTATGATTCCATGGTTATGAATTCAATGAAGTACCCCTTGGATAATGTATTTCTTAACTAAGGATCTAGAGGTATGTTAAGTCATATGTATGTTATCTACATCAATTGATTGGACATAGGGGAAGTTCTACACTATCCTCTAATTTTTATTCTTATTTGACACAATACAACTATTGCATATCAAAGAGGGGGAAAATGTAGACACCTAAAATATTCCCTAGGTATATTCATCATCACTAAACCTATCACCTAATCCCCAATCAAACAATTTCATCACCTAGATATATGTCCCATCACCTAGTCATAATTAACCTAGGACATATCCCTTTCATCTAAACTCCATCACTTAAATTTATAGCATCGAAAATTGTCACCCTTGATAATTTCACACTAGGTTTAGCTCCCCTATGTTTTTGAATCTAATTATGCATTTAATTTTCTCATTTTATAATTATCTTTAAAAAATTAAAAGATGGGATTGAAAATAAGCATTTAATATTGAATACCATTTTTTAAGGCCCCAAAAAGGATAGGTGTAGACTAGGAAACCCAACAACCTTGTCCAACCTCTTATGATCCAAATTTGAATATTTTGGTGTTGGAATTTTAACATTTAAAAATATAATTTTATTTTTCATCTATCTGCAATCCATTTTTAGGAAATTAATGAATTGCATATAAATACAGGTCATTTTCACCATTTCAATTCTAGCCTTTTTTATTGAGAAAATTGAACATTCTAAAATCTATCAAGGCAATTCAAGGGCATAATTAACAACATTATTACAACACTCTCAACAATTAAGTCCAAGTTTGCAAGTCATAAAGAAGGAAACAATTATGTGCAAGAAGTCATTATGATCAATCATGCCGAATTATGAAGAATTTATAAGTTATCCTCTACATTCTAGTTACAACAATCTATTATGTTTTGGGAATTAACCTTTTGTAGGTCTATCAAGCAATGAGGGCTTCATCAATCAACATTTGTGGAAACTCTTGATGTGGCATTAATTCATCAAGAATTTCACATCAAGGTAACATTGTCATTTATCATTTCAGTCAATTATTGTTTTTTTGTCCTTTTTCTGACCTAGGTTATGCCCTCTTTATCATCATCATTTATTGTACGTGGAGGTAGAAATACCAAAACAAGGTTTGATTTACAAAATCCCCTATACAACACAACCTTTCCCCCTCTTTTCATGAGTGCAAATCAGATCTAGAAGTTTTGTCAGATGATAATCACAAAAAACACAAAGAAAAATACAACATACATCTCAAAGTTTTTAGATTTAAAAAAGAAGCATCCCAATATAGGGTGCCCAACACCCCTATCCTTGCAATTTAGGCTCAAATCTCAGTCACAGGTTCCTCTTTATATCTCATTCTTAGATATTCCTTTGTTCTATTACTTTCCATTTTTAATTTTTCAATGAATTACATTTTCAGATATAGGGTTACATGTCAAATAGGCTTATAAAAACACACAAAAATAGAAACAAGAACTAAGAGACCGGATCTATATTGTGGTAGCAAGCTAATCATCAACCCTAGTTGGTCTCGTGTCCAAATGTGATGTTAAGTGAAAAAATGTTAATCTTAGTTGGATCTAGGATCACTTTTCCTACACCACAAAATTAAAAAATCCTATTATTTAATTTATCACCTTTTCCATCTCTTCGAAAATAAATAAATAACTAATTACCCATTTCCACCTGTTATCCACCTCACCCATGTGGCTAAAATAATTTATTTAATTAATCCATTATTCTCTCAATGCTTTCCAAAAATAGTGAGCACCTAGGAACACTTGTCCTTATGGTCCCCTTATTCTCTCAAGATATCCCAAAATTATAGCCCTTTTAGGTGCACATGTCCCTAATTTCCCTCATCCTCACAACTACTTACTAAATTTGGTAAGTTAATCATATCCATTCACATTCTAACTACCTTCATCTCCACCCTTCATCTTCTCCTAGATCTTGGGGAATTCCTCTCAGCCATTCTCCACCCTTGATCTCATAATCAGATCTTGGCCATCCATTCCCCATCCCCAAAATCTATAAATTCAAGCATCCTTTCATCCAAATCAATCAATTATCACTTGAACTAGGTACATGTTAAATCGATATCATTCGAGCAAGGAAAATCCACATCCCAATCATTCAAGGAGAAAATCATTCAAAATGGAGGATTTTGGTAACATTTCATGTTGATTTTGATATTTTGATATTGTTTTTCTTTCATTGTTGAGCTTTTTCTTGAGGTTTTGTATGTTTCAAAATAGTATCTTGCATTTTTTTTTTGATTATTTTATGTTTCAAAATCTAGGCATTACAATAAAAAATATTGTGATAGCAACTCCTATGCCTCAAGTTTGAATTTAAAGAAGAACAAGGACCACATCAATGTCATTGGAAATTCAAATCAAAATGATCAAGGAATAGGAACCTTCAAAGTAGGGTTTATTTATGTCAACAAAAATGATTGAATATTATAGAGTTATTAGAAAAGGATGCCCCTATTTAATTCCCCTAAAATATTTATACAATCAACATACCAAAGTAAAAAAAAGGAAATAATCCAAGCACAATTGGAAGTAGAATAACTAGAACATTGTTCCATAGTCCACCTATGAATTGTGTATAAAATTTAAGAATGATTAATAACAATATTCTTACCTTTATTTTTTGTGCGACAAAGGCATACACAAAAATCAAGAAGAGATAAAAATATTATATAAACATAGAGAATGATACCATAATAATGTGTATAGAAATATAAGCATAGTAAAGTGTGTATGTAGAATAAGCATGAGACACTTGAACATGAAAATTTGAGGTAAAATTAGAAAAAAAATTGGAGAGCATATCTAAGATATGTGTCTTTTGTCTAAGATCATGGTGTATACGAGAAAAACTATTAAGGATGCCTCTAATTTTATCCCCTAATTATGAAAACCATGAATACATGTATCCTACACAAAGTTCACAAGATGCTTTCTCCACAAGTGGAAAGAGAAAGTGAAAGCATTGAAGAACATATAATAACATGTGCAAATAACTCTAGACAACTCACCTTTGCTTTCCCTTGAGAGATATCTTGAGGTTTATTTGTGGGAATATTTTCCTCATTTTGGTTCTCTTTGTGTATCTTTGTAAGCATGTCATCATAAATTTCTCCAATTATGTACACTTGCATGTATCCCATGTCTTTCTCTTCATTATGTGGACTATATAAGGCACTAGACATAGTTTCTCTTATTCTCACACCACTATTAGTTGATTTATCACTAGCCTTGGAAGAACCTACTCTATTATGATGAGGTGGAATTTAAGATATGTATTCATAACCATTAATGTCCTCAACTTGTACCATGTTCTTATCAAGATCTTGGATTTAATGCTCGAGTGACATACATTTACTTGTAGCAAGTCCATGTATTCAATTTTTTTTTATAGATGTTTAGATGTGTCAATGGTCTGGATGGAAGGAAACTTGATAAATTGTGCTTACAAAATTTGTTTCAATAATGTATGTGGATTATCTCTTAATCTAGTTAAATTCCTTTGATTACTTGTGGTTGAATTATGTGCTTATTCTCAAAAGTGTGAAAAAAATATGTTGTTGAACATAGTGTTGTCATTGATGTCAAAGTGTTGTAGACTATCATTAGTGTTGCAAACTGCTATTGATGTCAAATATGTGTAATTTTGGTTTTATCAGTTGTTGATATTGCAGAATGTTAATGTTATCATTATTGAAGGGAAACATCAGGAGTCTTGATACATATGGTATTGATATTTATTGTATGTCTACTACTTTTGTGGCTAGAAATGTTTATGGTAGTGTTCTAAGGTTTGTTGCTCAAAAGGAGAATATGTATTGTATTAAACTATCATCATATTTTTTACTGCATTATACTATTATTTCTTATGTCTTGTGGCTTCAAATTCAAGTACTATTACACATAAATTAACCTAATCTATATTTTCAAAGGATTTGAATCATGGTGTTTCAAGATAGAAGTGACAGAGTAAAGTCTATGTTCAATGGTTGACTATGAATAATGTTTGAGTGTTTGTGTTAGATAAGGGAAGCATGCACCAGCTGGAGGAAGCATGTGAAGGTAAAATAGGACCAATTAATATCATTGTAGGAAGTGTATGGAATTATCTTACACTGGTGGTAATGCATTTTATTTAGGACCGAGCTGACTACATGTTTCATATTATTTTGAATTTAAAAGGTCTATTCTTGGTTGACATGGGTAATTGCGGATGGTGTTTAAGGGTTCTAGGATGACATTTAGATGTGGTTAACATGTTGGAATGGATATATATTTTAAATCATTTTTATGAAAATGTGGTGGGACTTGTGAATCAAGTGTTGTGTGGTTGTGTGTGAAATGTATATGTTAAATGACGTGCAAGTATAAAATAGAAGTCAAGGATGTTGAGAAAAATTTCTTGATATATCATCAAATGATGTGTTTTCCTATTAATGTTGAGCAAAGTGTGTGAAAGATGATCTCTATTTCCTTCTATAATATGAGGTTGAAGTCTCTTACTTTGAGTTGTTGCTTAATGAAATTTGTATTGTAGCTCAGTCATAGGATATTGGTGTCTCCTATAGGTTGGTGCTTGAAAATCATAATTCAAAGGGGATTGATGTCTCCCTTTAAGGTTACAATTCATGTGGGTTGGTGCCTGCAAAATTATTGTAAGTTCTATATTATTATATGATGCTAGATTTAGACAGTAGCTCCAAGTAGCTTTTCTCACCATGGTTTTCCCTTTAGGGTTTTCGCATAAATTTGGTGTTCTCTTATGTTCGGATGTATTAATTACTTAAATTGTCATTTACTATGTTTTCATGATATTATGAATATGGTAGTTTAAAGTAAAAAGTAATAAATAATGATTCACCCCCTCTTAGTATTGGTGTGTAATAATTGGTATTAGAGCTAAGCTCCTTGGTGAAGTGTAACAGCTTGAGCTAGATCTAGTATGACACACATAGCAAGACAAGAAGGAATTTCTTAAAAAAAGGTGTTGCTATTTGATGGATCAAATTATGCCTTTTGGAGTGTAAGGATGGAATCTTACTTGATGTTATTAGGGTTTGATTTTTGGCAATTTGTTTTAGATGGTTATGAAGTTCTTGAAAATCCTCCAAGAGATTAAGCAGGAAAGAAAGCCTGTGAGAATAATGCTAAAGAAAAGAATGCAATTCTATGTGGGTTATGTAGATCTGAGGTTGTCAAGATAATGCACTACATGATTGCATTAAAGGAGATTTGGGACAAGCTTCACAATATTTATGAAGGTGATGAAAAGTTCAAGCAAACAAAGCTTCAAACCTACTGGGGACAATTTGAGAGTTTGAAGATGAAGGAATAAAATAATATTGTTGCATACCTTCTCTGGGTAGATGAAGTTGTTAATACCATCAGAGGACTTGGTGAAGAAGTGAAAGATCTCGTGATTGTAAAAAATGTACTTAGATATCTTCCCTCAAGATTTGATTAAAAAATTTATGTTGTTGAAGAAGCTAAAGATATGAACACTCTAATAATGGATGAACTACATGGGATACTCACTGCATATGATATGATGATTGTGAATGATAAATCCTTAAAGAAAGAGGTGGCCTTAAATGCATCAAGGATAAATGAAGATCCTAACTTTAGTGATGAATCAAATCCTGAAGAAGAAAATTTTGTAAGGAAATTAAGGAAAGGTTCCAACAAGTACAAAGGTATATTACCCTTCAAATTTTTTATTTGTGTTAAAATAGTCACCTTGCTACTAAGTGTCCTTTCAAAGGAATTAATGATGATAAAAAAGAGTATAAGTCCAATCAAAAGAGATATAAGAGGTCTAAATTTAAGAAGAATAATGATCACAAGTATAAGAAAAGCCTCTACTCTAAGGAAGATAGCTATTCCTCTTATCACTATGATCATTATACCTTCAAAAGTGAGAGTGAAAGAGAGGATTCTCTATTCATGGAAATGGAGACTTTAGATCATGGTAACATAGAAAAATAAAATTCTAAAGATGATGAAGAACATGCAAAAGTTAATCTAGAAGGAGAACTTATTGCTACCCTAGATGAACTGATGAAATAAAGGAAGGAAAATTAGAAACATAAGATGAAGTTAAAGGAATAAAAAAAGGTGGTTTTAGATCTGAAAGTTTAGATAGAAGAAGCAAAGAGGATTGAAGATGTCTTGACTAAAAAAATAAAGGCAAAGGAAATGGATTTTGAAAGGCTTGAAGCGGAAATGGTATCCTTGAGAAATGAACTAGATAAAGAAAATTGTCAAAGGAACAAAAATATGAAGTTTGAAAAGAGCACAAAGATTCTAGATGAGATTATCAATAATCAAAGGTCTCCTCACATCAACTTTGGCATTGGATTTAATAAAATCCAGAGCTTAAAGACTACTGAGCACCCCATGAAGACATATATAAAGGACCTTGTTGAAAAGGCCTCCAAAAGTTCAAATGTGGAACAATCTAAGGAGACTGAAGAACTAAAAAAGGAAGAAGATGCTTTCATTCAAGTTCAACAGAAGAGGATATTCAAAATTTCAAATATGGAAAGGCAAGCATACAATACCAAGTTCAAGTATTCATTTTTTGGTTATTTTTATACCTACAATCAATTTGGTCATAAGGAAATAAACTATAGAAGGTTTCCAACAAGAAAGAATAATTTTATGAGTAGGAATGCATTTGCACCTCTATTTGATTTCAATGTCATATGTTACAAGTACAAAAATCTTAGACATATTGCAAGACATTGTAGATGTACTTTTGAGAATCATCCTAAGCAAGATAGGAAAGCAGTCATCTTTGTTGATTAGAAGAAAGAGACTTAGAAAGTGTGGAAAAACAAGAATGAAGATCACAAGTCTTAAAAATCAATAATTGTATATATCACATTTCATGCATAGAATGAGAAAAATTCATGGATCATTGATAGTGGATGTTCTAGGGCTCCACATGAACAAAGACAAAAGTAAGTTTATAAGTCTCAAAACTGGAATGGCGGATCACTAAGGCTTGGTGATATAATTTTGTTGCTAAGATGTCTAGAAAGGGTACATTGAGTCTGGATGGTGGAGAAACTAAGACATATGATGTCTTATATGTTGAAGGTCTAAAGCATAACTTACTAAGTGTAAGTCAAATATATGAAAAAGGCTACAATCTGTCATTCAATGCACAAGGATGTAAAATCAGACAAGCAAGCATTGGCAAGCTTGTTATAAAAGGAAGTAGGACAAAAAGCAATGTGTACAATCTCAGTGAGATCAAAAGAAAGAAATGTCTCTTGGGACAAAAAGATGAAATTTGGCTTTGACATAGAAGGATGGGTTACATAAACTTTTATCATCTTATGAAGATCGGTTCTATACAAGTAGTAAGAGATATGCTTGAGTTTTCTATATAGGAGCAAATTTGCACCCGCTACGCAAATTCCTCTTTTACACAACCTCACCTTAGAAAATCAAATCCGAAGGAAAAATTCCACATCACCTAACTACCTTCCTTCCACTTGGCATCTATCTGTTGTGTCGGAGAGAGAATTTCTATTGGGGACACATGCGCGACACACAGACATCCATGCGACGTGCTGTCATCCTTGACAGATTCCCACATTTGAAGTTGGAAAAGGCATTACACTTTCAATTGGGAATGATCTGTAACATCCCTCTTTGACCAATTGACCCCAAAAATGGCAGATTCTTCTCTCTTCTCCTTCAAATTCATCTATCTTCATCTCATTTCATCCTCTTAGAAGTTCTTACATTTTCTCAAGCATTCTCTTAGCACTTTCAGTAGTCACTTCACTCTCAAGCAACACTTCAACACTGCATTGCAGCAACAACACTCCATCAACTCCACATAGCAAGTGTGAATCAAGCCATAGCAGCGTGGGCTTGGGGTTTTGCGAGACTTCCCTTCATCATAGCTACGATTGTGGTAACCTTTCCAAGTCCGTATTCTCCTCCATTAGATAGTGAGCTTTTGGGTGGAGGTGGTAATATTTTTCTCCTCTCCTTTGTGATTTGATTGAGTAGCATTATATTGTTTTGTAGTGTTTATTGTAATCTCTACTTTTTTACTTCTTTATCACATATTTCTACTTCATTGCTTTTTAGTTGTCCATGGAGGTGGAAACACCAAAACGAGGGTCTGATTGAGGTAGGCCCCTATAAATCTCCATCAATTTTCCCCTTCTTGTTTGTGTGTAGGTGAAAGTACAGATGGAGCTAGTTGGCGAATAGGCACTTTTTGTGAGATCATCTTTGTCACCCTAGTCCTTATTTACTTGTTTTATCACTTTAGTTTCTCTTTCCTATATATATATATATTTTTAACCATATAGACTAGTTAGCTAGGCTGTCATCTTGTTTTTTGGTATTTTGTATTATGTTCACTATTTTTTGACCATATAGACACTAGCGTGCTTGAGAGACACTAGCGCACCGTGTTGATGTCCTAGAACTGCACTACCATCCTCAGACAGAGAGTTGTCTGAGGCACAATATCAAATCTAAAAACTAGCTCACCTAGCCCAAACCTAGGTTTGAGATCTGCAGAGTGATTGAAGTACATTATAGTCCTCATCATTCTTGATCCTTGTCTCAAAACCTCTCTTTAGAGTGAGGTAAGTTAGGGCAGCCCTCCATTGTCAACTCTCCATGACTTGGAGCCTTGACGTGGTTGGTCCACCTCTCTTACATTTTTGGTGAACCTGACATGAACCATTTTGGTTCCATTTAGCAGTACTGAAGGCTCCTTTTGTCACATTCTAGGAGCATTGTAGGTGAGAGTGTTGTGAGGTGTTACACCTTACAGCCTAACCTGTGACCCATAGTAGGCGTAGTTGGAAGGTTCTATAGGTGTTGCAGAACGAAGCCTTAACTGGGTCACCATCCTATTCCAAACCTTTGGGGAGATTTGTGAGAGTATCATTTAGTGTTCATGATGGTCTCTTTTCTGCATCTTCCTATCTGCTTTGCGCAGCCTGTAAGTAGTAGTAAAGGTATAACCTTCACCTTGCAGGACCTACAAATGGGCTTTAATAGAGAACCATCTCCTCTTTATATCCCTGTATGAATCAATGGGAATACTGTAGCGGGTGTTCTTGTTGACCCGACGTCTCACTTGTGAACATTATAACTGAGGAGATCATGTTAATTAACTTCCTAAATAAAGATGGGTACAATGCACCTATGAGCACCATCCGTACACATAACATACGTTTTGTGCCTCCTCTTGGTAGTGTCATTTTGTCAGTCCTTGTCGGACCTAAATCTGTGAACTTTTTTTTTGACATAATCCCAGTGTTTGAACTCTTCAGAGTGAAGCTAGGTATCCCTTGGCTGGTAGCTATGAATGCAATTCCATCGGTTGTGCACAAATGTTTAAAGTTTATTCATGAGGGTTTCATGCATGTGATCGATGACACTGGTTATAGACCATTGATTGCACGTATCAATTATTCTTTAGATCACTTTTGGCTTGCACCCGTTGGTCCTCTCCCACCTAGAAAGGACCTCTTGTACGAGACATATCAGAAGTACAAGAAATGGAACTTAATGCCTAGAGTGAGGTACCCTCCATTACCTTATGCCATTTCACATAGGGCCTATTTGAAAGCTGGCAGTAATGCCACCAAGGTCCATAGAAGAGAAGAAGAAAAGCCCTCTTGGGGTCCCTCTTCTTCCTCTACCACTACTCAGCCTGATGCTTCCTCTCGCGCCGCCATGGAACCATTAGATTTTGTTCCGCATTTGTGAGAGAATCCTATGGTACCTGCTTGGTGAAAGCCCAATCATCCCACGTTTAAGCTTCTTGTTCTGGCCTCGAAGCATAGGCCCATTCAATATGCAAAAATAAAGGGTCCCCGTGGGGAATCCCCTATGTCCCGGCCTCTGCAACCTCCCACCACTTCTGCTCCCAAAGCAGTAAACATGAAGAGGCCCACTGTGGAGGTATTAGAGCCAACTCCCCCTACTGTTCCTCAATATGTTCCTCTTGCTCCCATTCAGGACCTTGTCCCTCTATTGGAAATGGTTGTAGTGGACACTCCCATGGTTGAGAAGGAGTCTTTCGTCCCTTTGTAACCTCTAGTCTCTAGCTCGAAGAGTCACAAAAATCGCCTTGCGCATGAGCGCAAGCGTCGACGAAAGGCTCTTGCCGTTGAGCAGGTCACTTTGTAGAAGAAGGAAGAGGAGATGTATGCCCCTGCTTCAGGGCCTCCTAACGCATCCTCCTCTCTCCTTCCCTCTGCTTCTATTAAATCTAGTTTAGTATCACTTCCGACTCTTGCTATGAGTATGAGTGTGCCTGACCCTAAAAAGGTACAAGTATTTATTGCTCATTTGGTGGAGCCACCCTTGTTGATGTCCCTTCCAGACATCCTGCCATTCCTTAAACCTATGGATATGTTGAATACTTTGGTGGTATCTTCCATGTTTTCTTCTCCTCCTCCTGTGCCTCTTGCCTCATCTATGGGGAGTTCACATCCCCCAACAAAGCAGAAGGTAGAGGATGGCCCTTCCAACAATGGAGGGCGTAAGAGGAGCCCACCTTCTCCAAAGGGTGGTCCCGCCTTGGCTTGTTCTATCTTAGTGATGGAACCAGTTCTGGCTTCCCCTGAGTTTTTCATTGGGGTATGTGCAGGATCATGATGGGCCAAAAAGTGGCAATATGATGGGTATGTAGGCATTGACTTTTCACCCAAAGTTAATGGAGAGCAAAAGGGTTTTTAAAAGGATTCTCAACACCAATATAAATTATAGTTACTTTGAATTTAAATAAGTAATTATTATTCATCTTCTATTTGAATTATAACTAAAGTCTTGATTGATAGGTTGATTGAAGAACATCTATAGCTTTCAAATGGTATCACATTTTTTGAATCTGAAACATGCATCACATTCTATGCTTTGCATACTATAGGATTAAAAAAAATGAATTCATGAAGTTTTGACCAAGTTAAGGTGGTAGGACATATAATTTGTTTATATTTTTTTTTAAATTATAATAAAAAATTCATAATTAATTATTTACTTGGAAAAAAATTACAAAAAATATGCATCACATCGGGACATGAGTCCTCTACTTATATCTAAAATCTTATAAAATATTGTCATTTTATTGTGGTTAGAGATTGAATTGACAGGACACCTACTTCTTATTTTCTGAGAATTTAAGTACTACTCTGCATTGGAAATTTTAAATTTTCACCAAATAAAACCCTGGTAGTTTAGAAACTACATTCAATTTTCCTCTGATTCTATTCTTACATATTTTTTGAAATAATATGAATGCTTATTCAAATTTTTACATCAAGTTTCCTAACTTTGATTTTCTAGATTTACATAGCCACTTAAGGGCTTGTTTTTTCCATGAAGTCCTACACATACCCACCACTCTCGAGTCATTTAGTGAGCCAAGTAGTGAACCTCAGGTGCAACCTTCCCCATCTATTGAGGTACGACATGACACTCTAGTAAAGTGCATGTTTAACTCTATGGATGAAGTTTCATCCTTGTTAGCGATCTTCGCGAAGTTGTTGACCATAACTCCACAAGAGCCTAGTGTAGAAGACCTTGTGGGGCCTTCTTCCTTAGCCCTTGTTGTAGGAGGGTCAGAAGCTCCTCCCCTTAATATTCCACTATTGCAGGCTCATCCTCCTTCCCCTTACAATGATCTAGATTGGGAAGCGGGCGACCTCTTGGTCGATGAATGTTAGGGGGAGGCCTCTTTATCTTTAGATTAGATGTGTGTGTTGTGATGTTTTTCCCCGTAGTTGTGTTATGTGTTCCTGGATGACCCTTGTCACCCTTGTTGGTGCTTGCATACAGGAGTGATTTTTGTGTCGTAAACCTTCTTGTATTTGTATCATCATTCTTCCATGTTTGTGCTTTATTTTTGACAAATTGGGGACAATGCAAAGTGTTGGGGGAATTTAGGCTTCCCTTCCATGTTGACCGAATTTTTATTTTTACTTTGTCTTCTCGTGTAGTCTTCACATGGTCTGATATAGTAGGGGGTTAATGAAAATTCATTTATATACTACTATTATACTTATATATATTTATGAGTAGCTCTGACCTTGAAATATCAGATCACCCCTGTGCCCTTTTCTTGTGATGTCTTTGTCTCTTTTAGCTTTCCTTTTATCTTTCTCTCTTCTTTGATTGAGTTGTCCCTTTCATGTGTGACAATGCCATTTCTATGGTACTTTGATTTTCGAAAAATGTATTCGATTTCCAATGAATATTTTCTCAAGAATTTTTGCAAACCTTTTCAAAAAAGAATCGCATTCTCGACATGGACCCCTAATGGAATGTGTTTCCTTCATCATGGGTTCACAAAGAAATAACTTGAGAACTTTCCTTCGAGGTGGGAGTAGCCTTTACCTTCCCCTTGCAAGGGGGCATTTTTTCCTTTCAAATTCCTTGATGAAGTGAACATTTTTTGAAAGGATTCCTTGGTGACGAATTGATTTGTGAAAAAAATTCTCTCACGTTCAAATAGCGTGTCCCTTGATTGGACCCCTTTGAAATCCTTCTGACTTATTGATGGTTTGTGTGACTATCAGCTTATTTTCCTGCGTGGCCACTTTGTTTTTTGACATGTTGTATCTGCAGATAGACATGTCACCTTGCAGGTGCATCTGTGAAACCACTTTTTGACTCTGTGAAGTCTCCTCCTCTAGGCTTCCTCCATGTGATAGATCTTGGAGGTCACTCCCTTGTAGGTCTGTGGGCCTGTAAAGCACTTGTTTCATCAGGTTTGCTTCATGTGAGAGATCTTGGAGGATACCTCCTTGTAGGTCTGCAAGCCTGTGAGGTGCTTGCTTCTCGGGGCTTCCTTCATGTGAGATATCTTGGAGGTTGCTCCCTTGTAGGTCCGTGGGCCTGTAAGATGATTTCATCCTGTGGGATTTGTCCATCGTTGGTCTGAGGACCTTCGATGTACTTTGTGCAGCTTCATAGTTCTCTGGAGCTATGGAGTCCTTATGTTCAAAACTCCTTAGGTAGAGTACTTGCGGAGTCCTTTTCCTTCCCTACACTTTTGAGTTTACTAAATTGTGGTATGCTTCCTTGATGGTTCAGGTATAAATTTCTAAACCTATTAACTCTTTAATCTACTTTACCAAAGCACTCATCGGTACTCGTGCTCGCTAAAGTGGGGGGGAAATGTATAGGAGCGAATTTGCACCCCCTACGCAAATTCTCCTTTTACACAACCTCACCTTAGAAAATCAAATCCGAAAGAAAAATTCCACATCACCCAACTTCCTTCCTTCCACTTGGCATCTGTCTATTGTGTTGGTGATATAATTTCTGTCGAGGACGCATGTGAGGCACACAAACGTCTACGCGGTGCGCTGCCATCCTTGACGAATTCCTGCGTCTGAAGTTGGCAGAGGCGTTACACTTTCGATTGGGAACTATTTGTAATGTCCTTCTTCAACCAACCGACCCCAAAAATGGCAGGTTCTTCTCTCTTCTCCTTCAAATTCATTTATCTTCATCTCATTTCATCCTCTCACAAGCTCTTGCATATTCTCAAGCATTCTCTTAGCACTTTCAATAGTCACTTCACTCTCAAGCAACACTTCAACACTCCATTACAACAACAACAACACTCCATCAACTCCACATAGCAAGTGTGAAGCAAGCCAAGTAGCATGGAATTGGGGTCTTGCGAGACTTCCCTTCATCATAGTTGTGGTTGTGGTAACCTTTCCAAGCCTGTATTCTCCTCCATTGGCTAGTGAGCTTTGGGTGGAGGTGGTAATGTTTTTCTCCTCTCCTTTGTGATTTGATTGAGTAGCATTATACTGTTTTGTAGTGTTTATTGTAATCTCTACTTTTTTTTACTTCTTTATCACATATTTCTACTTTGTTTCCTTCTAGCTATCTGTGGAGGTGGAAACACCAAAACAGGGGTCTGCTGAGGCAGGCCCCTATACAACTCCAATAATTTTCCCCTTCTTTCTTGTGTGCAGGTGAAAGTACATGTGGAGCTAGCTGGCAAATACACACTGTTTTGTGAGATCATCTTTGTCACCCTAGTCCTCATTTACTTGTTTTATCACTTTATTTTCTATTTCCTGTATTTACTTATTCTATTTTTACCATCTAGATTAGTCAGCTTATTTTTTGGTAGTTTGTATTGTGTTCACTATTTTTTGACTGTACGAACACCAGCACGCCTGAGAGATGCTAGCG
>VDFB02169948.1:0-23185 GCA_007258455.2 Sequoia sempervirens | reverse complement strand
TGCACGCCACCGTTGGAGGTAGCTGGTAAAGGTTTCTCCATCCCGTTGTTTCTCTTTCAAGAGATCTAAGGTGTCAGTATCCTTCCACAAATTGAAGGAGAAGTAGGATACAAACTGTTCTGATAAGTTTGCAAAAGTTTTTATAGACCCCTTTTCGAGAGTCATGAACCAATCTAGGGCATGGCTTGCTAGACTTCTTGGGAACAGGCGTAAGAGATAGTTATCACTGTACATGACTTCTTGACACTGTGCATAAAACTCTTGCAAGTGGGCCTTTGGGTCTTTATCTCCCTTGTATTTGTCAAATTTTGGAATCTCGAAGTGTTTAGGGAATGGGATCAATGAGATGGATGGATCAAACGGATATGGGCATATATCTTCAAATTTGAATGATTGTTTTGTGCCCCCTACTTGAAGGTCCTTAAGGGAAGCTTTGATTTCCAACAAATCCGAGCTAGCTGGTGGTGGGTTGGGGGGATATGGATGATAGAAAGATGAGGGATCTTGTTGAAAGGGTGTCAGATTGTTGAAATGTGTGTTTGGATGATTGGATGATGACACGGCTTGTTGGTAAGGTAGGGGATTTTGTTGATATGGGGGTTGTTGTTGTGAGGCATAATATGAATTTGTTTGGTGAAGGTGTGGGGTAGGTTGTTGAGGAACTTGGGTAGGACGTTGTGTGTTGGTTTATTGGTATGGAGGGTATTGTTGTGCGTTGGTTTGTTGGTATTGGGGGTATTGGCTATGTTGTGATTGTTGGGTAGTCGCATAAAATGGTTGTTGGTGAAATTGTTGTTGATTATGATAGTAGTAGTGTTGTGGAGGTTGTTGTTGTGGCGTTGAGTGTTGTATGGACTGAGGTGGGATATTATGTTGTGGTTGGACCTTTGGATGCAAAAGGGACACAAGAAAGGGAGATATGGTTTGGGCAGTAGGTTGAGATGGATTTCCTTGTGATTGGTAGGATGGTTGTTGTGAAGAGGCCAAAGTATTGTGTATAAGTTGTTACGGATGAGAGGGCAGAGTTTGCATAGGCATATTTTGTAGAGGGGGTTGTTGGGTTCCGCTTGGAATGTTCAGCTGGGGTGTGCCTTGTGGAGGCAATTGAGGTGGAATGGTAGATTGGTGAACCTGTTGAGGTGGTGTGTTGGTGGTCCCAAGAGGTGGAAGCGATGTAGCAAAGGAGGTACCCCCAATATTGACTGTAGGTGGGTTCAAAGGAGGGGGTGCGGTTAATGTTAACGGCGGAGGTTGCAAGATGTTTTGTGGCATGCCATAAGCGAAAGGATTATTGGGATCGGGCACTTGAGGTCCACCTATAACTGAGGTCGAAGCATGTGGGGGATAATTAACCTGATAAAGGACAGTATTGCCAAATTTAGGTTGATGCCAACCCTCGACTGGAGGAATATTGGAAAAGTATGAACCTTCGGGTGCATTTTGGGACTCTTGGAGTACGTGAGATGGGGCACCCTTGTATTTGGACAAGTCAACATTGGAGGGAGGTTTAACGCCCTTCTCAATCAAGTGGTCCAAGATCTCTTCCCCATGTTTCTCAAGCAAACGGTCGGTCATTTGCACATTGGCAGGATTACTGAAATGTTCCTCAAGTGTGAGTTCAGGTTGATTAACCATGCTCTCTTCTCCATGTCGCGAGTTATTATGATTCTTAGTGTTGGAGTGCGATGAAGTACCATTATGGGGATCATGAGTGATGTTGGTACCTTTGTTAGGATCTGATGAGGTGTTCTTGGGATCTTGGGGATTGTTGGATTGGGCATTTTGAGCTTGACGGTTGGCCATTTTCTTTGCCTGTGAATGGGTCTGAATGGGCATGCAAATGTGGGATGAGTGGATTAGAGACTTTGTCAAATGATTTGATTATGATGGGATAAGACTTGGATTAGATTTTTTTGGGATATATTGGATCGGATTGGATTTTGATTGGATTTGATTGGATTGGACTTGGATTTGATTAGATTTGATTAAATTTGATTTGATTGTATTGGATTGGATTTGATTGGATTGGATTTGGGGTTGATTGGATTTGATTTGGATTTGATTGTATTTGATTGGATTTGATTTAGATTTGATTGGATTTGATTTGGATTTGGATTTGATTAGATTGGATTGGATTTGGTTTGGATTGGATTGGATTAGATTTGGTATGAAAGATGTGAGAGAGGGACCTTAAGCTTGATCACGTGGGATTACCCTTAGTGACCCTAGAGCTTCGATTGATTAATAGGATGATTACAGCACCGAATCCACCTTAAGCTAGGAATGGATTGATTGGGCTGCGGATGATAACTTACAACACCGAATTCACCTCAGGATGGAAGTGAATTGATTGGGGTTGAGGTTAAAGACTAATAATCAACTTCAAGTGCTATATTCCATTTAGGTAACCACTTTGTAATACAAGGTTAGGACGGTTTGGCTTTGGGTGGTGTTTGGAGATGCAAATGGTAAGAAATGATTGGTGGATTAGGAAGAAATTAGAATGAATGGGGGGTTAAGGATAATTGTGGAGAATGTATGAGGAATTAGGATGGTTGAACGAAAGTTTGGAATAATGAGATGGAGGTTTAAAAGGGGTAAATGGAGGTTTTTGAAAGTTTAAAGTGACAAAATGAAGGTTTGGGATGATGAGGTAATGGTTGGGAATGGTGAAATGAAAGGTTTAAAAGGCTGAATAAATCCAAGGTGGGATTTCAGTGTTGAGGAAAGTGTTGCACTTCTACAACAAAAACAGTATTGCACTTCTCTGACAAAAGCAGTATTGCACTTCTACAGCAAAATAGAGGTAAGCAGCAGCAAAATAGGGCATAGGCACGAAAAGCGGGGGCATAGCCCAGCCCATACAGTGGAAAAGTGGCCGCCCTTCTGCGGAAAACAGGGGCGTAGCCGCACTTCTGCGGAAAACAGGGGCGTAGCCACCCTTCTGCGGAAAGCAGGGGCGTAGACGCACTTCTGCAGTGGAACAGAGGTTTGGTTTGATGCAAATGGCTATGGCAAGGACTTTAAAATGATAATGATAAGGCCAAATTGTCAAAATTTCACTGGTTTCTCATAAGAAAACACTCTCAAGCAAATACAACCCTATGATTAGTGTTAAGGGTATGGAAAAAGTGGTCTTAATCTAGGATGCACAAGGTATCTAGGGAGTCCTCGATATACTCTCGGTACGTGAGGCACGACCGTGAACACCATCCCATCACAAGCGTGAGTTGGGAACCCCAGCGAGATACTGAAGGGCTCAGACCAACTCTTCACGTCTATCTAGGTATCACCCTAGCTTCGACGCTCCGCCAATTACGACGTGAATGGATTGGGGTACAACTTTCGTTCTCCCCCCTTTATATACCCCATCGGTACACGTGGTTGGAATCGTCCCTTGGGGTGATGAAATCCCCAAGCAGGTCCCACTATGAAGAAATCACTAACCGCTTCCAACTACTCCCCAGGCTCACACGAAGTGCAAGAGGAAAGCGGAAACAAGCTAATACTCCCTTAGGGTAACACAAAAAGACAAGAACAACAAGCAACGAATATTACTCCCTTTAATTAAGCTATGTTCTTAGATTAACACAAACAACAAGGATAATTTTTTTAAAAAAAGATTGAGCAAATGGATAGCCCTGCAAGCAAATATTAGATATTTTATCCCGCTTTCTCCATCAACTTCACAAGAATATGCTACAAAATTTTAGCACAAAACACATGTATCCTTGCAAGAACAATGTTAATGAGGAAAATAGCAATTAAATCCGAAATCAAAACACCAATTTTACCTTCCGGTATGATGTGCTTCTGACAAAGCAGTGAAGGCATACAGAGTGACGGGGAGGGCACAATTGCACTCTGTAGTAAGCAGTGCGTATGTGAGAAAATATGGGGGGCATAGCGTATGCGAGGAAAAATGCGGTAGGCAGCCCTTTTTGCGAAAAATGTTAACAAAAAGTGCAATTTCAGCCATGTTGAAGCACACACCCTTTACGTAGTAAAAGATAGAGTATTAGGCGGCCATACGTAGTAAGCAGTGGCAAACCCCTTAACAGTAGCCGCTTCTCTGAAAAATGGGACATAGGCCCTTACGTAGAAAATAGAGCGTAGCTACCCTTCTGAGAAAAATGGAGATTAATAGCCCTTCTGCGGAAAACAGGGGCGTAGCCGCCCTTCTGCGAAAAAATGGGGGCGTAGACGCCCTTCTGCGACGTGTTCCTGTAAAAACTTCAATAGCAAACGTAAAATATGGGAACCCATTTGTGGGTCCACCGGGCGTGCCAGAAATGTATACCTTGATATCTATCCTACTCTAAATGAGCAAAACAACTAAGAAATATGAAAAACAAAATACCAAGGACACCTCAAGATTAGCCAAAAGAGAGTGACAAAATAATAAGGAAAATAGATAGCACAAGACAAATAGTTTTACCTTCCTTTGTTGTTGATACTCCTTTGATTGGCCCTTGCTTAAGATGGGATGTGTGCTCCTTGATGGCTCTATTGAGGGTCTTTACTATGTGCTTGGATGCAAATGCAAGTGGATGTAATTGAAAATTGGATGAGTGCACAAAATGGCAGCATGTAGTTGCAAAATGACTAAGTGTTGTAAATGCTTATTGAGAGGGGGTATTTATAGAGGATTTTGAATTCTTTAGAGAATTCAATGGTCAAAATTGATCCAACAAGGTCAAGATGTAGGGCTATGGTGGGTTGAGAACCCACAAGCCCTCACATCTTGACATGTGGAGGGTGAAGTGGCCAAGGGGGGATGAGATGAAGATGAGGTGTCAAAAAGGTACATGAGGTGGAAAAAAGACATGCATCTTGGGGAGTGAGGAGATTTCCACAAAAAGGGATTTCTTGTCCCCAAGTGGGAGTGAAAGGGACATTTGAGGAATTTTAGAATTCCTCAAAAATCTACATGGGAAAAGGAAAGGTGGTTGGGGGATAAATGTGAATTAAAAATTCACATTCCTAGGATAATCTAGAGAGGGTAAAAGGTGGGACTTGATCACATGTGGAGATTGTGACAAGTCCAAGGTTCTAGAAGCCTTGGAAGAATGGAATGTGAATTAAAAATTCACATTTAAAGGAGAGGAATCTAGGCAAATAAATGTGAATTAAAAATTCACATGGGAAAGGGGGTCAATGTCCAAAAAGGAAAAATGGAAGAATTGACCAAAAAGTGGTGTTAAATTTAGCTAATGACTTTGGTTAAGGTTGTGCAAATATTGGATTAGGCTAATTAACAGAAGATTAGAGGCAAGTGGCAAATGTAGGAGGATGTGACATTAATCTTTGATTAAGAGGATGCACATCATAACCCAATTAATTAAATTAATTCAGATTAGGGGTGAGATTATGGAGGATGTGACAAGGAGAGAGAAAGTGAGGCATTTTAAATTGATTTTTAAATCAAAAAGAGGAAGAATGACTAAATTAAATAAATTAGTGTATTTATTTAATTTAGAGAGGAATAAGGTAAAAGACAAAGTATTAATTATTAAATTAAATACTTTACCGGTATGAGACAAAAGGTGTAATATTAATTTAATAAATTAATATTAATACGATAGATGGAAAGGCAGTAATTTTAATCATATGGAAGTGATTAAATTTGGATGCCTACAAGAATAATTAGAGTGGTAGAACTATATCATATTTAAAAAATGTAAATTGTATTTATTCAAAAGACAAAAAAAAGGTGGTATAACTTTTTTAATATGAATTATTTGAAATAATCTACATTTATTATGTACTTACTACTAGATTAGATTAAAAAAATCTAAATTAAATTAATTAATTATTCAATTGAAATCATTTAGATTTATTACAAATAATGCTAACCAATTTTTTTATTTTAAAAAAATTAAGAATTATATTTTATATTTTATTTAGAATATTCTTAACATCTCCTTCAATTATTTATGTGTTTGACAATTCATTAAAATCAGACTATCAAATGTCACCATGCAGATGTCATTCCAATCTAATCTTGTCAATGCCCTTTTCTTCTAGAAAAATGGATGGTCATCTTGATGGGATGTGATGAATGGGAGACAAACTAAAGAAATATAAAGAAATATTAAGAAACAGTAAAGAAGGAAATATAAAGCCTCTATTTTCTCTAGAGGCTTCATAAATTCTTGTTGAAAATCTTCCCAACAATGAGAAATTAAGACTATATTCTTCAAACTATCTAATTATCCTAGAATAACAATGAATAAAATTATATTGTACAATTATTTTAAATGAATATTACCAAGATTTGGACCAAATATATAAATTACAGATTTTACATCCTATATGAAACAAGTAGGAGATTCTCCTTCATTTCATATCAATTTTTAACAATATTTTTAAGGCAAAGGCAGCAAAGGTGGTACTTGAAACAATCTTGCATTAAATTTATTTTTCCGTCCTTTGTTTTTGGTAGTTGCAAGTTCCAATGGTGACAGCGTAGAATGTACACAGATATTAAATAAAGCATCAATGAATATTATGTCATGCTATGAACAATACACTCAAGGGAAAATGGGAAAAGTTTGCAGGTAAAATTTTAAATGTGGAGAACAAAAAAATTGAAAAAACAGTGATGACGATGGTGAAATCGAATGATCAACATGTTTTTAATCGTCTTACATGTTTATTAAACATTGTGAACCATTGATTGTCAAAATCAGCTTGGCTTTGCTCAAATAGGGAACACCTTCGGCGTAAATATAAAATATATGTTTACTTAAATTAATGTCTTAAAACCTCCCTATATGTAGTAGTGATGGAGTCTTTCTTAAGCCAATTTTCCGCTCTGCTAACCAAGGGAAAACCTTAAAACGCGGGAGCTAAAACACCAAATTGTTGATTAAACTTCCAAACTTCCCTCCAACATGCAATCACAATTTTTTACGCCAAAAATCAACTACCTAAAATTCCCTCCAAATGCATACACGACCCAAACAAGGCACCAAAAATACCTATTGCTAAAATGCACCAAAAAAAACTATTTCATGGAGGGCATTCAAAAATTAATCTTCATTTTTAGGGGGAAAAAATTCATCTATCTACATTGTCATTTTAATATAGGTTGTGAAAATTAAGATAAGAATGATGTGCTCCTAAAATTACTAGGGTTCAAACTTATATAAAAAGATAACATCTATAAAAATGATCAACACACAATTGATTTCATATATTATAAAATAATTCTATTTTTAAAAAATAATTAACAATATAAAGCCTGAAAGAGAAAATTTTCACATACCAAAAGCGATCATTGTTATTTCTATTTCACATTATTAAGATGGTCGAGTATATCAACAAGCGTAGATAGAAGTGAATCAATCTTCATTTTTAAGGCAAAATGTTCTATTTTTTAAAGGGAAAAATCTTCGTTTTTTAGTAGACTCGACCATTACGTTTCTACAATCCATGTAAATTGAATCTAACCGCTTCTAGAAATAACTACTTGACCTTACATTTTTAAGACATTGCTTCTAGAAATAATTACTTTTATAGACATTACGTTTCTACAATCCATGTAAATTGAATCTAATTGCTTCTAGAAATAACTACTTGACCTTTTGAAATGAAAGTATCTACAAGATAGCCCTCAAAATGCAATTGGATTGTTTAAATCATAATTTATTAGTGAAATTGACCACAATTACTCTTTGATACATTTAACATGCTAACACAATAGGAAAATCAAAATCGCTTCAAATCATAGTTAAAAATATTAATGATTCATTAACATAATGAGTAATGAAAGTTAAAGAATGTAAATGTTAAATTTTTTTATTAAATATGTGAAGGCCTGAAGACTGCACCGAGAGGCAATTCCTTCCACGCAATAGGTATTTTTGGTGCACCAAGCAACCTAGGCGGCCAAATGGCCCACTTAGGTAGGGGACCCATGAGGGGGGCTTAAGCTCTATGGATTATGATCAAATTCGAAAGAAAAAAGAATAGAGGAGTAATAGTAATTTATTTAGTCATTTTTATTTGTCTGATATTAGTCATTTATTTAGTTATTTTTATTTGTCTGATAATAGTCATTTATTTAGTCATTTACTTAGTCACTTAGTTGTGATTTTACTCGATGACCAAATTAGTCACTTATAAATGACCAAATTAGTCATTTATTTGTCAAATACTACTAGTGTTAGTCATATGACTAAAATTTTTAGTCACGTGACTAAAAGTTTTAGTCATGTAGTCATTTATTTGCCAAATTCTACTAGTGGTTGGGCCTGTCAACCCACCATCTCAGAACAAGGAAGACATCCTTGTGTGTACAAACTATGTAACCAAGTGGGTTGAATTTTTTGCTTTGAAGCATGCGAGGGACACCAAGGTAGCTAGATTTCTCTATTCAAATATTTTTACCTGATTTGGTGTTTCGCGTGAGATAGTTACAAATCAAGGTCCACAATTTATATCTGACCTCATTTTTGCCTTGGTTCATGAATATGAGTTTCAACATCACAAGTCTTCACCTTACCACCCTTAGGCCAATGGACAAGATGAAGTCACCAACCGAGAACTCGAGAACATTATTACCGAGACAATTTCCCTCCATAAGAAAGACTGGGTTGCATGACTTCCTGAAGCTGTGTGGGCCTACCAGCGCACTACATGGAAAACCACTATTAGTTTGACACCTTACGAGCTTGTCTATAGTAAGAGAGTCATTCTCCCTATTGAGTTTGAGGTAAAAACTCTTTGCACCATGCTCCAACTGGGTATGAACTTGTCTGATGCGCAAAAAGAACGAATTTCATAACTTCACTCATTGGATGAACTCCGTCAACAAGCACTCTTCCACACAAAGATTGTTCATAAACAGCGTACTCTCAAGCATGATCGTTTCATTCAACAATGGTCATTTCAACCGGGCGATTGGGCACTCTTGTATGACTCCCATTTATAGGATTTTAAGGGAAAGTTCCACACTCATTGGCTTGGGCCCTATGAAATTGAGATGGTCTATGACAATGGGGCAGTCAAGCTTCGCACGGTGGACTCCAACCGCATGGCTTTAGTTGTCAATAGTTACTAGTTGAAGTTGTATAAGAGACCCCTCTCAAGGGAAGAGTTTATCTCAAATTTTCCCAAGGAAATACTTTTGCTTGATAGGGTTCCTATGGCCTCTCCTAGTACCTTTTAGGTACATCTCAAAATGTTTTAAAATATTAAAAAAAAATGCAATAAAAGATCCAACAATGAAAACCTTCGGGTGTTGTTGGCCAGTTAACATTTGAAAATTGGTTTCCGACAGGTGTTAGTTACTAAATAAATCTTAGGGGTGAAAACTAGGTTCCTGACGCCTCTAGGTGGTGATAGGGAGAAAACTAGGTTACTGGCAGTCTATCATTAAGATTAAAATATTTTTAAAAAAAAGAGAAAAACAAAAAAAAAAAGAGAGAAAAAAGTATATAGTCAGAATAATTCTACAGGTACACAACTTTGCCTTCTTGTCACTTTTGTGCCAAGACCTACTTTCCTATTTGGGCTACAGTTGTTCATTGATGGTGTAGGATGACCGATACTTTATCTCAATCACTTGGGGGTTTTCTCTTATTCTTCTCCACACCCATTACCATTTTTGGGTTGCTTCCACATTGTGTTGTGCTACATTTTCCCAAGCACCCTTAGTTCCTGTCTTTGTCTAGACAAGAGCCTTTGTCACTTGGTTCTATTCACTTTCACCAGGTGGTGTTTGCTTCCTTAGTTATTTTTTCATCCCCCACCTAACATCAGGCAATATGATAATTTTTTGTAGTCCCCTCACACACTCCTGTCACCTACATGTCAGGTGTTGGCCTCTAATGGTTTAATAACTAAGCCCTTAGAGTTATGACTTAAAGATTGGACATCTACACTAAGTAGATACTTCACTCATCATGAAGGTGCATTTAATTGTCAACCTAGGGACGTAAACTTGAAATGGGTCAGCATTGTATGTGCACTAGGACTTCATTGCAATCATCCATAAACTAGGAAAGAAACAATGCTGGAAATAAAGTGTTGGAAGGAAATCAACTTAAACAATGAACATGAATTAACATCTGCACCAAACATTAACAACTGGACTAAAGATGAATGACATAAATATAAATTCCAGCAAATAGACAGGAAACTACTATGTCTACCTTGGTTGCAGGAACAGTCATAGAATGGAATTTCAGTGGCTATAGGAACAAATAGTTGCTAAAACTGAAACTAACTACTGAACAGAAAATAAATTTTAAACTAATAGATGGAATTCTCACCAAGTGGTCCCCCTAGGGTGAGTCTCCCTTACACAACTCAAATGCAACAACTCAAAATGTCATATTATTTCTTGAAAGAATAAGTACAACATCTCAACAATCAAACTGTAAAACTGGAAAATGCAAGTACAAACTCAGAATGCCCAACCTTATCAAAAGGAGCATCTGACCATTATTTATAGGGAGAAAACTACTGACTACCCCTAACTACCTAGGCATTCAACTCCATCAAAATAGGATGATGCCGCTTATTGAAAGCATAGAAAAAGATGGAGGAAGCTATGCATGCACTAAATTGGTCAAAGTAGACTCACTTCAATGGAAATCTAGCACAACACACTCCCTAAATTTTCTCAACTATAAATACGACCATTAGAAAAGGTGGTTACATTCTTTCATTTGAATCAGGAATTTCCCTCCATGAGAGTTTTCCCACTTTGACTTCTTTAATGATCAGCTTCATGACTTCTCGGTGACTGACCAACTAGCAAGAATTTCTCTCACATAGAAGGCTTTGTTGACATCAGCATTTTAGTGGAAACCTACAAAATAGCATTAGCACACACAAACAAATGTATATCTATAATTACCTCAGTAACATTCATTCAACCACTAGTAACTTCAACATAGATAATTCTCATAGCATGATAATTTCATTGAAGTCACAAAGATAAAGCTTATGTCTAAATTCTATAGTTTTAAGGAAAATATCAATAACCAAGTGTCAAAGTATAGGATAGCAACAACAAATATGTAATGGATCCTATTAAAATTGAGTCATTAATTGAGCTCATCATTCCCCCCCAACCTAATGTTTTGTTGGTCCTCCAATAGAAGGAGTACTAAAATTTTTCCTAGTTAATGCCTTGAAGTCAGCTTCTGCCAGTTATCCCACATTAGTATCCAAGGTGGTTGAATCAAGATCCCAATAGAATCCTTGTTTTCTCTTTAGTCTATTCCATATTTCCCCTTTTGTAGCTATCTCATACTGGTAGAACTTGTAATCTAGCACATGCCACAATAATTTCGGTGGCTAAAATGTTAAGGGAAGCCAACACTGTTGCTTCCTTCTACCAATTTGTATGTACCTATCAACCCTTTTGCATGTTGCAACATAGTTCTATAAAGAGTGAGGTTCAATCTGTTTCAACTCTTCTGGAAAACTGTTCCACCTCTGTGCCAAATATCCCATTACTAATTTTCCTGTGGTTTCAACTACCCTCTCATATTCTTTGTAGGTTTCTTCTCTAATGAGCATAATCTTAGCTTTGTAGCTGGGGCGGTAAAGAATTTTGTGCCATGTCATGAAAATATCCCTAGGGTTACTAGATTCAACTCTGATAAGCAGGAGAGTATGAAGTTCCCTATCCCTGTAAGTCCAATACTGTTGTCCCCAATTAAACTCATTTTGAATTTAGGACATAAATACCCTCAAATGGAGGTCTCCAATATATAGTAAGGGATTGCAACATGATCATCAAAAAAAACATAATTGTGCAGGTATAATTCACATAAAAAAAATTTAACATCAAGAGGAGCAAGCTGATAAGCCTAGAAAAATTCTTGTTGAGTGTCAAAAGTAGGTCTCAAACTTGAAATGATCCTTGATAGCTTGAAAGAAATATTTCACTCCTTCAAGTGCATGGTATACACTCTAGGAGGAGTTCTACATGCTAGCATTTTGGGTATTAAATCTACTACATTATCTACCCTTTCCTTCAAAGCAACAATTTCAGCATTCCTTTCTTCAATCTCTGCATCTTTCTTCCCTTCTTTGCATCTCACTCCATAATTTCAGAGCTATATCATTCCATGAAAAATTAGGGGATTTATGTATTCCTACCAAAGTCTTATATTTGACACTAATTCTTGTTGTTCATATAACACCAGCTGCAGTGATTCAGGTTGTTCATCCTGCTCTGGTTGCATGAACTCTAGAATCTCATCTTGTTCTTGCTGTAGGGGTTCTTGATTCTCACATGGCTCTTGGTCCTCCTCATGCTCTTGATTCTAAACTTATTTTGCTATGGAAACAAGGTCTTCCAATTTGATATTTGCATGTTCCTCAAAAATATATTTTTCCTCAACATTCACCTACCCTGTTGGGGCTTCCGTCTCCTCAGATTTTTTCCTAAGCTTATGGATTCTCTTTGGAAGTGCACCAGTGGCTGGCCTAGCTATTTTTGATCTCTTAGGATGGTTTTTGTCTTTTTCTTTGGCTGCAAGAGGAATAGTATTATCAACCTTTCATTTTCTAGGGCTTGGTGTTGGTTTTTCTGCCACTTGTTTCTCAGCTTTTCCCTTTCTCATTTTTTCTTCTTTCCTTTGTGCCTCTTCTCTCCTAAGGGTGGACCTAGTTTGAATTGGGGTTTTGGTAGGGACATTATCATTAGAATCTGAGGATGAACTTTCGTCTCCTAAATTTTCTCACTCAGAAGACCCAATTTCAACAACTTGCTCGGCTACAGGAGGGTTTGAACTAGGGTTTGCACCAGAGGTTGATGCTCCAGGAGTAGCTTTGACAACCCTCACTTTTCTACTAACCCTACGGGGTTGAGGCTTACCTCTAACATGTTCTGGTATAAATTAATCAATGTTTAAAAACTCCTCCCAATGTCATATCAGATACTTCATGCAAAGACTTTTCCACTAGTAATTTGATTAAACAATGGTGAGAGACAAAATTATCCCTACCTTTCTACGTTTCAGCCGCCATGATGGCAAGACGATTATATAACACATTAGACACATTCATTCTTCATCCATGCCTCATATGGTTCAGGAGCTTGAAGTGTACGGAATGGAGGCATGACTGATGGACCTCACAAGTGATGAACTTAACAATGTGGAAAACTACTTGTCTTCATGGCTCTGGGAGAGAAGTTCTTTTTGTACCTTGTTTGTCCACCACCAATGGAGGATCATTGGGTTCAATAAATGTAGCCCTGGTTGACCTTGCATCTTTTGTAGTAGGATATGGCTCACCATCAGTAGGTAATCCCATTACCTCTGCAATTCTCTCCTCAATTACAATCATCTCCAATCCTTTTATCACTGCCTTCCCCTCAGAGAATGTCTGTGTAAATTCCTGCGTAATGACTTCATTGTAACTGTTGAGCTTCAAGAAATAGTCCATCCATCCACAATTTCTAAATTTTTCTAAAGAAGGTGCATCCTGCATTACCACGTTATGAACCATGGGTTCATTCTGGATTAGCTATCCTCCCATCGTTTAGCTACCCACAATCAACAAACACTCTGCTAAATTTCCTTTTTTGTAATCTCTTTCTGAAAAACCCAACTTCTTCTTCTTGTAGTTATTCTCTTCATCGTCCTGAATGGAAATTTCTTGTAGCTTACTAAATTATTTTTTTTGGGTGAAATTTGAAATTATTCTTAGGCAATAAAGGTTCATTAATGAGGGGTATTATCGAAAGAAATGGCGGTGGTTCAATGACATCTCAAGCATGCAATCCATTTGGTGCAGGAGCACCTATGGGTCCAATGGGCCTAATATGTTTTGGGTATTGATTTTGTTTGGGTCTTTGTGTCTAGGTGATGAAATAAGGTCCTAAGGACCATTTCAAATGTCTTGTAATAGGTTTCCTAGGCTTGTTGTTGAATTTCAATGTAATAGCAAGGGCTCCATCCTCACTTTGTAAGCTTGGTGCCCCTTGGAAAACTAAGGAATCAAAATGCCATGATGCAACCAAGTTCTTGAGGGGAATTGCCTTGGTTTTTTTGAAGTGTTTTTAATTCCTTTGACATCTCTTGAAGACTCCTTATAGTCGGGTTTGTAGAAGTTGTGTAACTCGCCTTAATGAGGCAATTTGGTGTCTTACATGAAGCTTTAGTGATTCCAACGTCAACCTAATTCAAATTTCAGTTGGAGGACATTGGGAAGGACTTTTGAAGGTTTAAATAAGCCTCTCATGGTTGAGGCATGACTGTTGATGAAATATTTTTTAAGTTCCAATACAAAACTTGTTGTTTTCTGGAGAAACTATGTGTAAATTTCCTGTTCTTCTGCATGGTACGACCTTTGTAAGTATTGTATGAGTATAATCCTATTTTTTTTGGATAGATGGAAGACCTGGCTTCCTTTTGGTGGTGATTTTACAAGTTTTCATTGAGTATAAAGGAAGATATCTTCATTTTAGCAAGAACCGGTTTGAAAACCCTCAAAACTAGGGTTTTGATTGAAGAGTGGCTCTTACTTCCATCTCCATGTTGTAATAATTCCAAATATTGGTGGGATGGAAGGAGTTTGTGTAAATTTTCATATTTTTAGGGTTCTAGAGGAAGGAATGTTGTGTGGAGAAGGATATGCATTTTTCTAGCCCTGGCATATTCATGTGACAGGGCTAGATTGTGAAGAAAAAGTTGAGTTTTGCTTGTTTATATGGTGACTTTTTCATAGGAGGCACTTAGGAATGGTGGATTTGGGTGTATTTAGCCTATAGGAGTTTGATTTAAGGCTTTGGGGTGAAGGGGAGAACCTAGATAGTCAATTGGTTTGTTGTAGCCTACCAATTAGGCCTCTTGGAGCATCATTGTTTTGGTCTAATGCTCCTTTTTTGTATACTGTTATGAAGCAAAGTTTTGAGGCCTTTTAGGGGCATGAAATACTTGTCTAAATTCTACATTTTGGGCCTGGTACTAGCTTGTGTGTGGTTTTTATATTGATTGTCCTATCGGCAAGGCTACAAGCCTTATAATGGTAAAGAGGCCTAATGGTTAGAGCGATGAAAAAAATGGAGTTTCCTAAGTGCTGACTAGGGTGTTATGTGTTGGTTGGACCTATTTGACATGTTCATAGGGGTTGAAAACCCTCTTGGTTGCTGGAGTCCAAGAGCCCTAGGTGTGTAGGGTCTTTTCCTTAAGGGATTAGTGAGTTGGAAGATTCCACATAAGAGTATTTGAGAGAAGCATCAAACAAAGCATCTTGACATCTAAGTTTAGTTTTTCTTCCCTACCACTTTGCATCATAGTGGTATCAAAGACTGATTGTAGGTAGTTGTTGAAAGGAAGACATTGTGCCTCCAAAACTTGGATCGGTGGTTGTAAGGGAGTTGAAGGCCTTAAGAGAAGAGATAGAGGCCTTGAAAGCAAGAGACAAAAGAAGAATGGTGGTAGTTGAGGAAGAGAGTTCCTTTAATGAAGAGCCAGAGGGTGAAGAAGATGAAGAGAACCCTCAGGGGGAAGAGATACCCCCTCATGAGAGAAAACTCCTTAAAGCCTTGCAAGCATCTAGAGGAGTGTCCTTTGAGGTAAAGATTGATCTATCGGTGTACAATGGAAAGATGGATGTGGATGAAATGTTAGAGTGGGTAGAGGCCTTAAACAACTATTTTGAATACAAAGACATGGCAGAGACTAAGAAAGTGAAGTTTTCCAAAATGAAGTTGAAGGGGTCTGCCTTCACATGGTGGAATTTCACCCAAGGAGAAAGGGTTAAGATGGGTAATTCTATGATCAACTCATGGGATAGGATGGTGCATAGGTTGAAGGCACACTTCCTCCCTATTGATCATGAAGTTCAAGAATTCAGAAAGAGGTAGAATCTAAGACAAAAGGATATGGATGTTTCATCCTACACTGAGCAATTCTACAAGTTGAGCATGAGATGTGATCATGAAGAAGGTGAGAAGGAAAAAGTGGCCAAGTACACCAATGACCTAAGACTCAATATACAAGATGAGATCAGTTTGGTTGTTCCCAAGACCATGCAAGATTGCATACAAGTTGCATATAGGGCTGAAGAGAAGATAAGGAGGAAACAAGAGCAACAAAATAGAGGAAGAGGCAAAAATTTCAAAGGTAGGGGCAGTTTTGGGGGCAGAAATCAGTCCCAAAAACATCAAGAGGAGTCTAGCCATAATGAATCAATTGGAGACTCAAGTAATAGAGGGGGATTTAGGGTTAGGAGACCCAATGGTAGAGGAAGATTTCATGGAGGAAGAGGCTCCAATCAGTTCTCAGGGAGATGCTACACTTGTAACTAGCCTGGGCATCTAGCCTTCAAATGCCATGAAAACCAAGGCTCAATCTCTCATGGTGGACAGAGGAGGAATCAACTAGTGCATGAAGATGAAGAAAGTGTGACTTCACCTGTAGTGAACCTCACATCAGAAGTTGGAGAGAACTTGATGATTAGAAGAATATTGCTCAAGGTACCAATCCCTGAAGAACCCCCACAAAGGAAAGCACTTTTCAGAATCAATTGCAAGGTACAAGGTAAAGTATGCAATATAGTAGTGGATTCAAGATCAACTGATAAACTTGTTTCAATTGATATGGTAGAAAATTTGAATTTGAAAAGGATTTCTCACCCTAACCCATACAAAGTTGCATGGTTTAGTAAAGGACAACAGGTCTTGGTGGATGAGCAAGTATAGGTAGAATTCAACATTGGGCCATATAAGGATAAGATCCTATGTGACACCATCCCTATGGATGTGTGCCACTTGTTGCTTGTGTTGGTTCTTTTTAATGAGCAACCAGGTTGGTCTCCTATTCTACCTATGGAGTAGACATCTCAAGTCAAGGGCAGCTCGGAGGACCTAGACCAACAGACAAGATTCAGTCAAAGACTGAGATCTTCTATACTTTAGGCTCTGCAGAACCAGGGTGGGTATACCCACACAATGCCTCAAATAAGACTAGACATTGCTTTTTATAGCAGATGACTCCTGATGCCAAGTATTGAGAACCTCAAATATGGCTAGATTCATAGTAATACAATACTTCCAGCAACCATGAGGTAGGGCAAGACATCAAACAAGATTGATTAAATAAAATGATTGATCTTGAGCAAGAAGACTAGAACCCTAAAGACAAATAGCATATATCATATTAGTGCCATATCCATTGGGCTAGGAGTCACAATAATCTGCAAATAGAAGGAACCATTACTCTCGACATTAAAGTCTTTGCAAGATTAACCTTATTAGTCTCACAACTAGTGATCAGATCTATAAGACTACTTATCAAATCCTCCTATCATACATATGAATCTCTGATATGATTAAAGCATTTAACTTATTCCTTGAATAAGATCAACAACCAGAACAGATAGTAAAACGTTACATTAAAATGATTAAATAAGTAATCCTTGATCAACTTTCATTAACAATCCATACGTACAATACAAATGAGAGACTTAAAGATCTCAATCTATACACTCAGATTCATACATGTATCCAAGACCTCACAATTTACAGACTGTAACCCTAAACCTCAAAATCTGGTAAAAACCTGACTCTGTGACTTAGTGCTCTTCTCTTTAGATTTTTGTTCTAACTTTTGGCTCCTGACCCTTACAAATGATTCAGAAGTTCCTTTTAAATAGCTCCAAAAATGCCATCCAGCTCAGAGCCACATCAGTGCCATGTCAAACCCTAATCGCCATGTTCTTCAACTACTTCTTTGGCCTCATAAATGTCATTGGTCGGGTTGCTGCAGGAAAGACACTCCCGCACGAAAGAAGCCAGACAATCGATGTCAAATCCGTTGCCAAATCCACACGTCCATACTCGAGCCATGCCATCCTTGTACCAGAGTCACGTCACCATGAATGCTGGTTCGGTGGAACCAGCGACCAACTCTCTATCGCCATGAATGCACCAGGCTTCTGTCGCGAACACAGAAACCCTAACAGTGGTCTAGTATGAAACTCGACCGTTGATCATCAGAGATTGGGCGGTCGCCTTTAAATCTTCATCGGACCGCTGAGACAAGTCCTCCACTAGATCACACTGCATACTGGTCTTCAGACAAACATTGGGCACCTTTATTGCTCAAATTAAAACATCAACGTTCATCATCTGCATGTGCGCATTGATGTTCCATTAGTAGCTCGGGCTTTAACACACCATGTGGAGAGGCTCATATCGGTGAGAGATAGCAGTGTCGGGAAGACCTCAAGGCGAAGAGAAATAGCTACAACGAAGAGCCAAGCATATCGGCCAGACAAAAGGAACTCGGGGAAACGTCTGGCCGAAGGAAACATGCTGCACCAAACACCCGTCAAAGTCGGCAGGAGATCACAATGTCGGCGAGACCATACAACAAAATCCACATGTGACACTGAAAACACCATAGATTCGGGGAGAGATGGCCAAGTTGGCCAAACATCACAGGGAAGTCACAGTGTGTTACCGAAAGATATTTCCTTCATGTAGTGTCGCCAAGATGATTCAAAAATCATGCCGACAAAGACCACTTTATGTTCCATCGGCGAGACCGAAGGTCACTCACCGAAGACCCAAGCTCATACCGAAGAGATATTTATACACCACTTAAGTCGCTATGTCCTATAACTTCTTTCACCAATGAAATCACCTACCAAATGTACGTCGCTGTAGCACACAATCATCGGTGAGAAGTCATGTAGACACTTCACTGTTATACCAAGAAGACCCTTAGAAACTTGTTCGCCGAGAGAAGATAAGACCTTCACCAAAAGCCACACATTGAATCACTGTTGGCAAGACACGACCCCATCGCTATGACATACACCGAAACACAAGTCTCACCGAAGCATCAAGTCTTCCATCACCGGTTGGCGTAGCAAGATGACATCGCCGAGACATCTCAACGAAAGGTGCCACCCATGGCGAAAGCAAACCACAAGACACCGTTGGCAAGACATAATAGATTCGCCAAGAGATATATTGAGAGTTCCAAGTCCTGCCAAAGGGAAGTCACACCAAAGAGCAAAGGGGGCCACCATAGTCGGGAAGACAAGCGGGGGTCGGGGAGACATCTCCCCGACACAAAGAACATAGGCCGACGGAGACTTTGGGGAGAGAACACGGAGTCGCCAAGATGTCACCCTGAACTGAAAGAGTCATGCCGAAGGCACAACAGAGGGTAGCAAAAAGGAACTCAGGGAAACCAAGGGGAGCTAGAAGGACCTCACCCCGAACAGGAACCATCACGCCGAAAGGAAATCCCATCGGTGAGACACAAAGGAGTCAGGGAGACATCTCCCCAACACAACCAACCCAGGCCGAAAAGAAAGAGAACCTCGGGGGACAGATAAGAGTCACCGAGAGGTTACATCAAAAGCTGAAAGTCATAGCGAAGAAGAAGCGGGGCCGGTAAAAACGATAGCTATGGGTCAGTAACAAATGGAAAATGGGGCTTTGGGGAACCACTTAAGTTAGAATAAACTGGGCGGATAGGTCAATGAAACAAAAAGGAAAATGGGACGGGAACCAAACAAGGCCGGAGCTGGGACCAGGAAAGAGACAGGGAACAAAAGGAACAAAAGGGACCAGGGCCGAAAACTATCCCACCCCCACCAAAGAAAAAACCGCGGAGGCGGAGCCAGAACCGACACGAGAAAAAGAAGCCGTGGGGCCGGAGCGGGACAAAACCTGAGACAGGAAACATGAAGAAGGTTCCAAAAATGATTCCCATCCCGATCCTACCCCCGCCAAAGAAAACAAAACAAAAGACAAGCGAAGAGACAAAGGAAAAGAACCAGTGACCGCCGCAAGGCAGAAAGAAAAAGGAACACCAAACACTAGGAATCGGGACTGGGATGGATGCGTGAACAGGAACTAGAACCTCATAATTGGAGAAGTTCTAGTTCCCTTCAAGCATCCATTCCGCCCCTGATTCCAAAAGAAAAACCAAAGCAAGCAAAAGAGAAATAGGAACCGGAATAAAAACCCAAAAAAAGGAAAAGAGAAAAACCAGGAAACCCTAACACAGGCCGCCCCTTGTAGATCAAAACTAGCACACTGGGCTCAACCCTTGTGGGAGCCCATTTAACCCACGTGCTAAAATGAAAGACACCCCATAGCTAAAGTTTAGTCATGAAAAACCAGAGTACACAACTAGACAATGAGAAAACTAGAAATGGCACTAACATAGGCTCCAGTTGGGGGATGTATGCCCCTGGTGGGCATAGAAAGAATTCAGATCACTGGGAGAGCAGACCAGAACAAAAAAAACCAAAAACAATGAGGAGCTAACCGGACAAGGTTAGCAGACACAGCAAAACAAAACTGACCAGAAAAGCAAAAACCTAACCTAATGTTCATGGAAAAAGAAATGTTTCAGATGAAGCACCATTTCGAGAATTGTCCATGAACAAGCAATTCAAGAGTCACATTGTTGATTCCTTTGTTTCATCTGATGACACTAGGCCACCAAATGAAAAATGAGAGCCAAATTTTACCTCTGTCAAACACAATTCTGCTAAATGAGATGACATTCCCTAACTTATGCTTGCCTCTGCCAATCTGCAGTAGTATGAATGAATGTACCTCTACAAACATAAGTGTCAGGTTTCCTCTGTGCAAGTGAAAACTTGCTCTTTGTTTAGTTTTATCTTCAACTAGAAACCAGTTCCAACAAACTTTATTATTGCCACACTCTTGATTCTTTGATTCTGTATCTTGTGGCAATACATGTGAATACTGATCAGGACTACATAAAAACACAGTCTGATCACAATTAGCTACCTGACAAAATATGTTAGTACCTCTCAACAGGCTGTCATATTCATCATTATAAACATGTACATGATCCTTATGCATTTGAAATTCAGGCATACTTCCAAAATGCTGACTGTTATGTGACAACAAGCTATCATATTCACTATTTACATTAACCTGAAGCTGAAAACAACTAGCTCCAGTGCTCTGCATATTGTCACATTCTATGAAAACTTCATCAAGTGTATACAAAGGGATACACTCACCATTCAACACATCTTACAACTGCTCTATATCATTTTTAGTAGGAGGAGGCACATCATTAGTGCAATGATGGTTTAAACTACTACTCCCACTTCCTCTTTTCACTTGGCTCTGTTTTTCATCATGCTGGCAATGAGAGTCACCAAAGGATTCTAACTCATCTTCATGGGCTGTCCAACTATCATCATCATCCCAATCTTGCTCATCATTGAGCAACTCTGGTTCAGAAGCACAATCTGATTTCAAACTGAAATCAGTGTCATCATAATCTGCAAGATCACCATTAGAAGGGGCATTGGAATCACTTGCATCATACCTTGCATCCTACAGGTCCTCATCGTTAAGACCGATATGAGTTGCCCACAACAACCTAGAGTTGTTGTGTGCACATCTTTGATATTCTGTGGTTAGCAAATCTGATATTTGTTTACAACTAAGTAGGTCAGTGCTCTGTCCTACCCTCTCAACCACTTCTTCCTCCTCTTAACCTCTACCAAGACTAGATACATCACCAAAGGTATCAAGGAACAAAGTTTTGAGCTGATACCATGAAACAATGGAGTGCACTGGTAAGCAAGTGAACCAATCATCAGCCACACCTTCTAAAGATATGACAAATAGCTTCATGACCACATCCTCTTTTTCAACTTGACAGTGTCCAATGAAATCAATAAAAAGTTGAATATGTCTTGATGCTGATTCCTCAACACCACCTTTAAACTTGGGTAAATATTTATTGATTCCCCTAGGGGCAGCATGTGGGTAACCCTGGATTTTATCAAAATCCAAAGGGTTGTATCTTTCCTTATCATACTCTCTCTTATGAGGACAAGATTGTGCCTTAAGCATGGTATCAAAGCTTGTAGAGGGAGAAACAGGACAACAATGCATTTTGCAAATGAAACCTATCCCTCTACAACTATCCAGTTGCAATAATCAAACCTCCCTTGATGCTAGTGCTTGATCTCACCAAATAAAGGGGAATAAAGTTTTTTTTTTTTTCAAAAAGCATGAAGAATACCTGGAAACGTTGCAGTCATGGAACTATTCTTTGAATCTTCAATGGGTTTACCTTGACAGAGTCGCCACCTCTTTGCAGAGGATAGAACTTCAAATGATATGAAGCTCACTTACATGTAAATCTTTCTCTAAGTTCCATCCGACAGAGCACCATAGATCTTGTAGCTTTCAGGTTCACTGCAACAAAGCTTTTCTCCAAGGCTGAGATTCTTCAGACTTTGAACCTAACCAACATGGCAATTGATATGACTCTTTGATAAGGAAAGATTCTAGTCAATCCCCAGTGGAGTCACCATCTTGTTAGTTGTTTTCAATGAGCAACCAGGTTGGTCTCCTATTCTACCTATGGAGTAGCCATCTCCAGTCAAGGGCAGCTCGGAGGACCTGGACCAACTGACAAGATTCAGTCAAAGACTGAGATCTTCTGCACTTTAGGCTCTGTAGAACCAGGGCAGGTATACCCACACAATGCCTCAAATAAGACTAGACATTGCTTTTTATAGCAGATGACTCCTGATGCCAAGTATTGAGAACCTCAAATATGGCTAGATTCCCAGTAACACAATACTTGCAGCAACTAGGAGGTAGGGCAAGACATCAAACAAGATTGATTAAATAAAATGATTGATCTTGAGCAAGAAGACTAGAACCCTAAAGACAAATAGCATATATCAGATTAGTGCCATATCCATTGGGCTAGGAGTCACAATAATCTGCAAATAGAAGGAACCATTACTTTGGACATTAAAGTCTTTGCAAGATTAACCTTATTAGTCTCACAACTAGTGATCAGATCTATAAGAATACTTATCAAATCCTCCTATCATACATATGAATCTCTGATATGATTAAAGCATTTAACTTATTCCTTGAATAAGAGCAACAACCAGAGCAGACAGTAAAATGTTACATTAAAATGATTAAATAAGTGATCCTTGATCAACTTTCATTAACAATCCATACGCACAATAAAAAGGAGAGACTTAAAGATCTCAATCTATACATTCAGATTCATACATGTGTCCAAGACCTCACAATTTATAGACTGTAACCCTAAACCTCAAAATCTGGTAAAAACCTGACTCTGTGACTTAGTGCTCTTCTCTTCAGAATTTTGTTCTAACTTCTAGCCCCCAGACCCTTACAAATGATTCAGAAGTTCCTTTTAAA
>VDFB02169947.1:0-25046 GCA_007258455.2 Sequoia sempervirens | reverse complement strand
TGTCCTCGAAGTGGTTCCCCAAAGTGCGTATTTTCGCTTGGGGGTATGCCTTTTGCGTTGAGGTGGTCCTCTTTGGTCATTGACGTTATTGATGGTGGGATTATTGTTGGGTTGATATGTTGTGTGATGAGTGTTTTGGCGTTGTGGTTGGATTTGTGGTGCGGGTGTATTTTGGTGTGGACCACTAATGACCACCTTGGCATCGACGACGCCATCATTAGTGATGTTCTTGTTTCTCGCCCACGTACGAGGTTTATCATTGTAATTTGAGGGTGGGCGATTGTTTTGTGGTTCGTGATATGATGTTGATTCGATGGGTTGAGTCACAAGGGCTCTTTCGATGCTAAGCGCCTTGGAGATCAATTGATCGTATGTGGTGATACCTTGAACTTTGAGGTGGAATGATAGACGACTTTCAAGATTGGCTATGATTGTGTAGACTTGTTCTTCTGGCACGGTCCACTTGCTCCGATTGGCCTTGGATCGCCATCGTTGAAGGAATGAAGCAAAAGATTCATTCTTTCCTTTGTTTCGTAGCTTAGAGTTCGAGACCAACATCCATTATAATGTTACGTATAGTTTCTAATGAATGCATCTCTAATTTCTTCAATGTCCTAAATGCTTTGAAGGTAAGCGAGAGAACCATTCTATAGCATTGCCCTGCTAAGCTCCTGTGAATAGCCGATCAGATAAGTATCGCCATATGCAACCTCCATACAATGAACCCGAATTTCGATGTGATCTTCGTGGCTTCCCCGGCCCCTCGGACATTTGTCAAAATTTAGGATCTCTAACTCCTTTTAGGAATGGTTTCATGTCTAGGCTCCCCTATCAAAATGGATAGGGGACACAAGTTGCTTTATGCTTTGGTTGTCCTACCGGACAAGATCGAGTACTTGTTGTGAGAGCAACTTGAATTGTGTTGTCATATCATTCTGAGGATCAGGGGGTGGGATGAATGTGTTTTGGGGTGTTGCAATTGTGGTTTGGATGGATGGGTTGGTTTGGATGGATGGGTTGGTTTGTGAGTTGTTCACTGGTATTGGTATGTTGTGGCGAGCGAAGTAGGCTTCTACTTGCTTTTGGATGAACAACGCTTGTTGTTGCTCTTGTTGTTGTTGCGCTAGGATTTTTGCTTGTTGTTGCACTTGTTGCTGTTCTAACAACGCTTTGCTCGCTTTGCCGCCGCGCTTGTTGTTAGTTCCAACAACGCTTGTTGTTGTTCTCGCTTTGTTCTTGTTCCCACAACGCTTTGGTTGCTACGCTAATCTTTGCTTCTTGTTGTTCTTGATATTGTTTTAATGCTTGTTGGTACGCTTGCCATTGCGCTGCTTGTGCAAGAAGTTGTGCTTGTGCTTGGGCTTGTTGTGCTTGCGCTTGAGCTTGTGCTTGAGCTTGCGCTTGAGCTTGCGCTTGGGCTTGCGCTTGTGCGGTTTGTTGTTGCAATAAAAGCTGTGCTTGAGCGACTCTTTGTGCTTGCAATGCTTGTGCGGCTTGGGCGGCTTGTTGTTGTTGTTGTTGTAATAAAGCTTTGGCTTGTTGTACTTGTTGTGCTTGTAATGCAGCTTTTGTGCGGGTTTTGTACTGGCGCAGCCTTTGAGCGGGCTTGTTGCACGCCTTTTGTTTTGCACTTGTTGATAGCCTTTGAAGGCAGCTTGCAATGTTACGTCGAATTGGTTTGATGTGGTGAATGTTGGTGGTGGTGGGGGTGGTGGTGGATTTGGAATGGCGTTTGTGGTGGTGGTGAATGATGATGTTGTGTTGATCATTTGGTTGGTAGATGGTGTTGTCATGTTGATTGCGTGAAAGGTGGATGGTGTCGTCGTGTTGATTGTGTGATTGGTGGATGGTGTTATTGATGTGGTAAGTGGCATCGTTGATGTGATTGGCCCTTGAGAGACCATGTTTTGCAATGTTGTGGGGGTGTTTGATGATGTTGCCATTGCTTGCGTGTTTGTCATTTGTGATGTCAACAATAAGTTTTGAGCGTTTGGCAAAATGTTTTGATTCATGGTTGGGATAGCGGTTTGATTGATGCTTGGTAGGGGAGGCAATCCCAAGCCAAGGAGTGATGTGGATGATAATGGTAGTGGTGGGATAGGTGGAAATGTGAGGGGGGTGAATCCTTGCGAGAGTGTTGTGGTGTTAAAAATGCCCCCTGGTCCGAATATGTCTCCCTCTTTTTGTGAATTTGTGAGAAGAGGTGTTTGTGGTGCTCCATGAAATGATGTTGATGATAGGTCATAATGTAAAGTGAGAGGAACATTTTGGTGTAATGAATTTTGGAGGGTGTTTTGTTCCACTGTGGTGTTTGAGTCCAAGTTTTGGTTATTCACAAGGGGATGTGATTGAAGTTCATTGAGAAATGTGTTTCCCTTGTTGACATTTGGTTGAGTTGGAGCAATCGATGTCGTGATTTTTGGAATGTTTTGCGTGACGTTTTGGGATGGAGGTGTAGATGAAATGGGGACGGTGGATGAGATTGGCGGAAAAGATGTCTCTACTATGGTGCTTACATCAAAATCTGAAGGCAACTTGGCCCCTTGCTTTGCTAGTTCAAGCATGTATAACGAAGGGTTAAGTTTCATCATGATGTTGATGATTCTATGGTTGTCTGGATTTTGGAGCATTTCGGCTATTTCTTTGTGAGACATTCCAAAGGTGAGGTCCTCCCCTTGATTTTCTTCTTGTGGGTTTTGTGATGATGAGGGGACCAATGGATTGCTTGATTCTGCAAGATTCATTTCTGCGTTTGTTTGGCTAAGGTCACTTGAAGCGGGAGTTTCTTTGTGGGATTCCATACTCTTCTTGTATTGAGATCTCGTTTGAACCATAAAACAAGGATCAATCTTCGGAAATATGGGAGATGAATCTCTTGATTCCTTTTAATCTCTATTTTATGTCCCAAAGTGAAAGTTTTTAGGATGCCTTTTAGGATCAAACGTGATGATGATATGATGGTGATGTTTAAAGATGGATGCTATGGATGTTTTGACTTTTGATAAATCTTGAATGAAATGCTAGGAATTTGGATTTTTGATTGGTTTGATTTTTGGATTTTGAGACTTTGTCCTTGATCTTTGATTTGGATTTTGGTTTTGATTTTAAACAAAACGTAACCCTAAGATGTTTGATAATGATCTAAGGGATGGTTGTGTTCAAAGGATGATGTTTTGGATATGTGTGAGGAGAAGGATACATCTACCCACACCTACCCAAATAGGATGATTGTTTTACTAAGTATATGGAGAAGGATTCATCTACATACACTGAGCTAGACAAGATGATTTGGATGACTTTGACTAAAGATATGCAAAAGGATGCATTCACACATTCCTAGCCAAAGGTGTTTTGATAAATGTTTTTAAGGACTTGATCTCAATGAGTTTGAATGATTGCTTGATTTTGTCATAAAGCCTAGCATTTCAAGGATGATTTCAAGGTTCTTATCAAAAGATGATTTGTGAGATGGATTTTGATGTTTTGAAAGATGGATGAAAGAGGTTTGATTTTGTTTTTGATCCCTAGATGAACCTAAAAAAGACCACTTTGTATTTTCCAAGACCTAGGTATTGAAGAGCATGCATATGCTTCCTAAAGACCTTTGTTAACCAAGGAATGATTTGAACATTTTGGATTTCCAACCAATGATTTTTGCTTTTGGGATTTCGAGTCTTCAACACACATGAAAGTTCATTTTGCTTAGTCTTTGCTTAATGGATTTATTTTACCAAAAACACTTTCTTTGATTAAAGTTTCAAATTAAGATGTACCAATGTCTTAATTTCTTTAAACCCCACAAGATATTTTATGTGGAAATTCAATGAACTTAAGGCAAGGGTTTTCCTATTGTTTACTCAAGAAGACAAATTGAGATATAATCCAATGCTTAGGAACCTCTACGTGACGCGGAACTGTGAGGGGAAAGCAGTAACATATGGATTGAGTCATCGATATTTGTCTTCAAGAGGGTTTGAAATTTTGAGAATCATGTTGAATGTTTGTTTGCAAATGTTTCGAATACAACGTTTTCAAACAAAGAATAATTACAAGCCCTATGGATGTGTGGTGACAATATTTGTTGATTCCCACTTGGACAAGTGCAGCTACGCCTACTTTTAGCGGATGGTTAGATGCTTGACCCCACCGGCTCCCCTCCACGGCACTCACTTATACGGGGCAGCCAAGCATCAACACCCATGAAACTCCCATGGCAGGCTTTCCATCTCTACTAAAAGCCGTAAAATTGTGGGGCGGCTTCAGAACGACCGTTCTTGCACCAACAAACAGATTAAGGATTTTGGCAAATTCTAACACATAGGTTCTAGTAAGGACTTTCTGTTCGTAGGAGTTGACCCAACGTGGCAAGAGTCCCCTTTCGGATCCATCTTGTCGGAGCCAACCGCTTGATTATGGCGTTTAACCAAACCCTGATTTATATCCCGGCTGGAAATACTCTTGGCTTTTAGAGTGTTACCGGCTGAGCTCGCCCCTTTAAGTACTTTTCCCTCAAGGCGCCCTAAGATAAACAAAAGCCGGAAAGCAGCCATTACCAACTGTTCGACGATTCGATGGCACAAAGAAAGAATGTACGCGAAAATGCCCCTACTCACACTCGCACAAGATGTTCAATTTTTAAGCCCAAAATGAAGTGTTTTAAAGCAATAAAATGTATTTTGAGTGTTTCTCTTGCACCCTAGATCGCACAAAGCGCAAGGGGAGAGGATAAGTACTCAAAAGACAATCACACAAATCAAACACTTGTTCATTTTATACCCTTCAAAGCAATTGTGAATTCGTTTTAAGCACCAAATGAAATATGAAGATTGCTTGTCCAATTTTTAACCCAAAACGAAATCTAGTAAGTGTGTCCTAAGATTCATCTTAAGTCCTTTGCAATGAAAATCAAATTGTTCGTTTTAGCCCCAAATGAAAACTAGTGTTCTAAAACGAAAAGGAAAACAATTTCGTGAAGTAGTGTTGATCAAACACTAAAGTGTTTAAAAACACATTGTGTTTTCAAAAAAAGAATTTCCCCTCCTTGGTTTTCATTTGATAGCCTTCTCTTTTCCGCTTTGCACCTTTTCGCCTTCACTTTTCGTTCATTTGTACTTTTGTTGTTCGTTTGTACCTTCGCTTGTACCTTCGTTTGCTTTTGTACCTATTGAACAAAAAAGGAAAGTATGTGAGGATAAAAACATTAAATTAAAAACTATTTCAAGTAATAGAGATCCAATGATTTTAGATGAATAAATGATAAAGATCAATACACTCCCATATTAGACTTAATCATTGATCTCAAGTAAAAGAATGTTCTCAAATAAAGACTTAACAATAAAAAGTATTTAACAACATTCCTTTATGTTTTAAAGAAAACATTAGTCAAACAATATTTTTCATGAAAAGCTCTTTTAAAGACATAAATCATCACGAAAATCTGATCATGAAGGTTGTCAGCATTTAGTTATTGTCGCAGCATATTAAAATCACATGAAATACTCCACCTTAGATAGCTAGTCCATATATTTCAAAAACTCTTAAGTTCACCACCTACACGTGCATTCATTAAATACACAAATCATATAGCTAATAGCATCCCTTTCGAAGCAAATCAATCAGCTTTTAATTCTGTCCAGACTTTATTACCAACTTTACAACTCCTCAAGACAGTCTTGACATGCGCATTAAAAGCAGCAAAGAGAATTTAATGAGTCATTTTGAATTTAGATCACCTCAATCAGAGCTACATCACTGTCAGTACGCCATAACATATAGTTTAAAATGAGTCATCTTTAAATGCTGGGCTATAACGAGATAGTTTTCCTGATGGCGCAGTAAGTACCAAATTAATTATAGCACAGCATAGCCTGATTAATGCTTCAAAGGACATCTAGCTTATAAAGCACACCACCTTATAAATGTTTTAGAATGCTCTATCAATAAAAAACCTCCTGCTCTTTAAGAATAAGAATGATATATAAGAGAACAACAGACACACGTTCAAAACTGTCAAATAAATGCATTTGATAGGTAAAGAAATTCGCCTCCTACTTAGCTTCCAAACGTGCAGAAAAGGAAGAAATTTCCTATCATTTAAACCCACGCACAAGTGACTTGGCACAAAGATCTAAGGAACCTGCACAAAAGTATAAAAAACAGCGAATAGAATGCATTTGATAGATACAAATTTAAACTCTCAAACTTTTTGGCAGAATTCCTATTGCCTGCGCATCATAGTGGGAGTTTGTTTTTCTTTCCTTCGCATAGATGAGTTTATTGAAAAGGAAGTACATGAAATTATCAAATAAACGCTGTTCACATTCGAGCAAAGGAGCCAACAAGTAAAAGCTAGCGAGCAATAACTACACGCAGGACTATCTGAACAACCATTAAATTGAATTCAACCACTACTAGCTCATTGGTGCTTAATACGTTGTTGAAGGGATCGAAGAGTCCCATCTAGGCTCGTGACTTTTTGCTAGTGCATTTGTTAGAAGTTTATGATAAACGTTATTCCATCCCAGCCAAATCTCGCTCAACACTTTCGGCATCTATGGAAGATGTCAGAAAAAAAAAAAAGACCGATGAAATGATAAAGAATTGTATCTCTGATAATCTAAATGACTTTGTGGATTTGGTGGGGAGCCGCAGCGACAACATGCAAGGCTGACATTCTTTGTGGAGAAGACTTGCTTCTGCTAAATGGGAGACCACCTGTCAGTTAGTTTGAAAATATTAAACGTAATGATTGCACAAAAAAGGACGACAGGCTGCTATGGACGGCTGAAGTGTGTATACCATGGGGGTGGTTGGAGTGATCAAGACTATGCAGAAATTAAAGTGCACTTAAGTCACTTGTGGAGCCAGTGAATGTAAGCTAGAGTTAGAAACACGAATTGTTGAAGTCTGTAATCTCATTCCTCATTTAAGGCACAAACTATTACTCTTCCTGACAGCTGAGATTGGGCGTATAGACAATGCATGCGGACCAAGCAGATTGGCAGACAAAAGGCTATATTCTTTTGAGCAGGGCGTGCGCGATTGATAAAGATACCCATCAAAGCATAATGAAAGGGAGATCTTTGTTAGCTGTTCGAAAGATGACGCCTTTAATTTTTTGACAGAATGCCTGAAAAAGACATTAACTCATGGTCTGCGCAATAAGAGGCATAAGAAATGCTCAAGCAAATACCTTTGGCAGGTGTAAAAATAAAATCAGCGAATAACATCTTTTGAATTGAGTGAATGAAGACATTCCAACTCTAGAGATCATAATTCAAACATCCTGACAGCCATTGGATAAAATACTCACAACATAAATTATAAATGAATCAACAGAAGTAGAAACGACATAAATCATGCCTCAGTCATAAAATTATGGATGCCTATAATCAGAATATGGTGAAACGTTGCCTTAATGTTTGATGTACTGACCAAGATTAGCGTATACCTGGAAACTGTGATTTATTTTTTATGAATCAACAAATTTTAAAATACTTTGAATGAAAAACAAAACACACGTTCTACCCACAACATTCAAAATTGATTTAAAGAGTTGAATGTGAGTACACTACTAAGAAAACTAAGCTTCCAATATTTAGCCAAAATGTGTGTTATGACTGCGTATAGACGATCAAAAGACTAGTCTATCATAAGGTTATTTTCTTTGTTCATAAACAAGAAAGCAAACTAAAGAGATATTCTTAGAAAATTAATATAGAGAAAAAAATCTTCAAACATGAGACCAAAAGCCCTCCTTCTAGCGCCAAATGTAGGCATCCTTTTAAAATCTGCAAACAACTAAGCTTCAAACAAAGGGTTAGTGCCTTGCAAACTCTATCCAAAATACCTCTATGAAATCCATTGCAAATGCTTTCAAAATGCCTCAAATGATGATAAAAGACTAAAGTATTATGAAAACCAAAAGCAAGCTACCTATTCCATAGTTGGATTGGTGTCACATGTGCTAGTGACCCTTTCCCAATCCTTGATCAAAGCTCAAATTGAAAATGCTATGAAGATGGTGGAGTGATGATGAACAAGATCAAATCTCAAATGAAGAGTAACCTTGCATGAAATTGTGAAGGATTTGCTCAAAGATGAAGCACCTATTTAAAGATTTTCAAAATGCAAGTGTTGAAGAGGGACCAATGTGGGATCAAAAACAAGCCAATGAGTTGAGGAGACACTTGTCATCATGTGATTGGTTGATGTATATGCAAGATTTGGGGAAGAGTGCCCAAGAGAATTTTTGAATTCAAATTTGCAATAAATTTTTGAGAGGGGACAAGAAAGAAGAGCAATAAATGCTGTTTGACTTGTCATGTTGAGGGAAAATGAGGTTTTAATAAATCAATAAAATTGATTTATTGTGCAAGGCTAGATCTAGATAATGCAAAATTGGGATGTGATTAGTATTAGATTAGGATTAGATGATGATCATGCTGATTAATGCTGATTAGATGAGTTGACATTTTGGACTTTGATAATTGATTTATTTAAATCAGAAAATGATGGAATATGATTTAGGATTTGATTTAAATCAAGTCCTGATTTATTTAATTAAATGGATGATGAAGGTTGAATGATAATGTTTATAAGATTATTTGATGAATGGTTCTAATGCGACATCTAATTTGACTGAATCTGATCGAATGCATAATGTAAATTTTGCATGTCTACAAGATCATTACCCCTAAATCCACACATGCATGTTCCATCATTATTTTATGCTTGGTGTTTCCTTGTCACCGCATAGAAAACTCGCTCGTATCCTATGCAATCCTAGTACCATAATATTCTCTAATCTATCACCTTACATCCATACACATCCAATCTAACTCTAATTCCAACATTTTCCCACTGAAAATAGCTTAGGAGTTGGTTATAATTCTTGCGACAAACTCCATTCAACTTAAACAAGCCAAAATGGATTTCTTCCTTATCATCGTCCATCATCTCCATTATTTTGTCCACAATCTCTTAATCATCGCTATATTTTAATTTTAACAATTGTGATAGTAGACACCAAAACTTGGCTAACACTTTTCGTCCTCACATCCCATTGATCATTCTTCTAATTTTAATTAAATAATTTTATTATTTAATTAATTTAACATCATTCCCCTCTCATCTTGAATAATTAAATAATTTTAATTATTTAATTATTTGAATTTCAAATTTTCCCTCCATTTCCACTATTAATTAAAGAATTTTAAATTATTTAATTAATTCACTATATCACCACTTTTCCTCTATGTTAATTAAATAATTTTTATTATTTAATTACTAATTATTCATCTTTTCTAGATTAATTAAATAATTCATTATTATTTAATTAATTCACTTTTCATTTTCCACATCTCAAATTAAATATTTATTTTTAGTTATTTAATTTATCTAATTATTCTTCAAAAAATAAATAAAATTAATTATTTTGTTTATTTCCCCATGTGCAAATGAATTAAATAATTATGTGCAAATGAATTAAATAATTATTTATTTAATTCTTCCATCAACTTCTCATGCATCTTCCACCTCACTAGTTAACTCAAAGTCACTTTCAGTCCACTCCTGAATCAAATTAGTCTTTTGTCCAATCTATTTTGTCTAACTCATAGTCTCTTCCACTTATTTGATCAATCAATACACTTCACTACCTCTTACACTTAGTTCACTCAAATAATGTAGCCAATTAACTATCCAATCAATTCCTCTCAACCATTATGGGCCACTGCTCTACTAAGTCCTTCATCAATTCTTGATCATTGATTGATATCACTCAATCTATAAAACAAGAATTTCACCCATCTCATTTTCTAAGTCTAGAATTCTCCAGAAATTCATATTAAAATTATCATTGTCAAAAGTTCTTTGTGTAAAATCTAAGAGAAACCATTACATCCTTCTCCAAGGTACAAATTTGAGAGAAATGGAGCTAAGAAAGGATGTTGTGTGAGGTATTTTTATGTGTAGGTTTGTTGTATTTCTTGTTATGCAACTTTCTTATGCTCTATTGGTGCAATTTTTGAGTTTGCTTTATTTGTTGTTATTATTCAATTTCATAATCAATTTTTAGGTCATGCATTTTGGAACACTCAGTGGGACCCACATCTTGTTTATTTTAACGAAATTTGTGAAGTTTATACATTTTTGAGAAATTATAGGTCTAAACGACACATTTGATCAAGCTTCGACACAATTGAGTCACTAAGTAGTGCATCAGATCCTCCAAACAGTGCATCTGACTATGTAAAATTGTGTAGGATTTTTCTAGGCCTTTCAAAGCATTTGATCAATCATTTGAACCATTTGACAGATTTGATCTATGTTTTCTCTATTTGCAATTTCAATTTACCAAAATTGTGTATTTGATACCAAAATTGGGCAATTGTTGCTAGAGTTGTGTAATTGTTTTTAGGCCAAAATTACACATTGGATGCCAAAACGATGCAACTATTTAAGGAAACAACACAATTGACTAAAGATATTGTGCAATTGATTGAAGAAATTACACAATTGACTAAAGAAACTATGTAATTGATTGGAGAAATGACACAAATGATTAGGTAAATGACACAATTGATCAGGTATCTATTTCTACAACTCTCTATTTTTTTGATCAAATTTTCTTTAGTTTCATGCAATTCATTTCTTTCTATCACATATTTGACTCGGACTGTTGCACAATTGATGCATTTTGTTGCATAATTGATTTGTTACACCCCATTGTGTTATTACCTTGATGGGTTAAAACGCTTTGATATATGATTGTGTTTTGTATATGAATCTTGATGAATGAATGTTCAATTCAATTTGATATTATAAATGTTTTGATGATGAAAATATATGTGGTGCATGTGAATGTAATGTTATCAGCTAACTATTGTTGTGATGCACTAAGCTGAATGCAAGAACATATTCAAACCTTTGAAAGAGAGGGGGAGTATCACTCAGGAGAAGAACTTGGTCTGGTAACCCTTGATGAGCCTAATTGAGCATACACACACTCACATCCTAGTTGGTCTAGTTGAATTAAGATAATTCAGGAAATGGTAAGTAACCTTCTATCAGGGTTTGAGTATGTTTTGTATTGGTATGTGGCTTTAGTCTTTAAATGTTTCTGTTTGGGATTATGTGATTGAGTCTTTGTGATAAGTATAAGTTTTTTTTGTATTCCAGTTTATATATTAATTGATGGGTATATACATGGAATGTATATGTGTATGTATGTACATGTCTCTGATAACTCATACATATAAATATATACATATGTATACGTAGGTAGACGTACTTGTGTATATATTCATGTACGAATATATCATATGTATGGAAGTATAGATTGGACAAGCAAGACATATATATACACACACACATTATGTATATATGCACCAATTGATGAATATGTGAATTTATACGTTTAAAAATGAATATTAAAATAGTGTTATATATATATTGATATATATGTATATAATTACGTTAATGTAAACGTATATAATATATTAATATAGGTATATATGTATATATAATTACTTTAAAATATATGTTTATATATATTTGATTGACAAGTAATGCATTTAATAATCATGTGAATATAATTATATATATTAATATATATGTATATATTATAAATGATATAATATATATATTAAAAATATATATGTTATATATATTATTTGATATATATTAAAAGCACTTTATAATAAACATAGCGTATTATTGAGGCACTACCATATATATTATAATTGGCTAAAAGTTGAATGCTACATAGATAGTGCATAAAGGAATAAGTCAAAAAGATTATAAATAATGCTTAAAGTATAAGCAAGTGTTGATTCAAACATTGTTGAATTTGTATAAAAACTACGCATAAAATAAGGCGTGTAAAGTATGAAGGTGACACCATATTTTGCATTGAGTGGGAACTAAAAGAATTTTATTTCCTACTTCATATTCAAGCGAAGCCAACTAATAAACATGAGACTTAGTCTCAACCACGAGTTGACCGAGATAGTCGACTTATACTATGATAAGGAACCTGTAGGTTGCATTTTCTAAATTTAATCTTTAATGTCATCAAGATATGGGTGGCTCATTCTTAATTGAGAAGGTGGACTACTTAGGTGTATGCAAACTAATGTTTTAATTATCCACCTCTCACCTCTTGATATTAGTCAATACATTTAGAATAGGAAGGTGGCATATTTGTAGCATTAAGATACATAGATTTTATTATATATAGAGGTATCCTCTCTACCCCTTGTTACAATTATTCATTATGATTTATTTATCCATCATTTGGTTGTAGTTTTTTGTGCAAGCATAATTTGAGTTTTTGGTGAGAAAGAAAGTTGTCTTTGTGAGTTTGCAATTGTTGAAAGATTTGTGAAGAGCTTGGAGTTTGGAGATACGTTGGGCTTAGAAGAAGTAGCAATTGTGATTGTGAAAGCTAAATTTGGAAAGTAGTATTATTAGTTGGAACTATAAATCTAGGCATGCCAATTTCTATTCCTCTATTATTTATGTTTGAAAGGTTATTTGTTTATAAATGCCTTTGTTTGGGAAATATTGGTTTTTAATGCATGATAAGCTTATTTTTATGGACTTGATTTATTTCCTAGTTTGGGATAATCTTATGTGATTCATGGTTGAGTCTTGAATTAGTGAAACCCTTTTATATGGGAATTCATATATACTATATTGGAATTTGTGTGGCTTTAATGCTATGAGAACTATACTTAGTTCATCAAGACTATATAGATATTGCATAAAAATTGAAATGTGGAATATGTTGCTATCTTGTAGTACTCTTATGAAAATGTCAATTTTGAACATGGGAGGTTAGCTTGGTTATTCTTGGGGTTAGATAATCCATGGTGATTCATGGTTGAGTCTTGAATTAGTGAAACCCTTTTATATGGGAATTCATATATACTATATTGGAATTTGTGTGGCTTTAATGCTACGAGAACTATACTTAGTTCATCAAGACTATATAGATATTGCATAAAAATTGAAATGTGGAATATGTTGCTATCTTGTAGTACTTTTATGAAAATGTCAATTTTGAACATGGGAGGTTAGCTTGGTTATTCTTGGGGTTAGATAATCCATGGTGATTCATGGTTGAGTCTTGAATTAGTGAAACCCTTTTATATGGGAATTCATATATACTATATTGGAATTTGTGTGGCTTTAATGCTACGAGAACTATACTTAGTTCATCAAGACTATATAGATATTGCATAAAAATTGAAATGTGGAATATGTTGCTATCTTGTAGTACTTTTATGAAAATGTCAATTTTGAACATGGGATGTTATCTTGGTTATTCTTGGGGTTAGATAATCCATGGGAAAGGGAGTAACCTAGTTGGTCACTTAATATATATGCATGTATGGTTAGCATGGTTATAGTTGGGGTTAGATAATCCATGGGAAAGGGTGTAACCTAGTTAGTCAGTTTGTTATAATTTGGTTATACCTGGGGTTAGATAATCCATGGGAAATGGTGTAACCTAGTTATTAAGTTTGTTAAGTCTTTGTTATTCCTGGGGTTAGGATAATCGATGGGAAAGGGAATAACCTTGTTGGGTATTTTGTTATGTCATCACCTTAGATTAAATGTGTGTTATGATTGTGAATGTGATCAATACCAAATCAAACTAAAGGGTGGGTGGAAAAATGATTTGCACTTGAAGTATTGGGTGTTGAATTCTTTGGCCAAAGTAGTGTAATTAGCCATTGTTTACACTGTCAGTTCACTATGATCTAGGATTGCATACTAGGTAGGAAATCATGCATCTAGGTTGTAGCAAATGTATGGTATCTCTAGATATGTAGGACACAACACTATGCCCGGGAAGATCAAGATTATGGGGTTACCAAACCAATCTCTTCGTCGAAGGGTAGGGCCATATTACCAGTTAGGTAGATGTGCAGTGGACTACAGTAAGTCCATGGTTGGTAGAAAAGTGCTTGAGTGATGATCTACCTCATACAGTTGGAGGTTGATATTTGAGGATGTAGCACCAATTTGGGGACACCTAGAATGTGTGCACTAATGATGGGGACATCTAGGAGGTATGCACCAACATTGGGGACATCTAGATCATTGTATTTTTTTTGTATATCTATATCATTGAGCTCATGGAAGCTATGAATGTAAACATGTATCTCTATTCTTATATGAGAAATTGAAAATAGGAAATGTCATCATGAAAATATGTAATGTGAAATTGTTATGTGGAAATATTGAAATGTTTCTTTGTTATGAAATGGGAAAGTTTGAAATGGTTATGTTTCAAATGTGCATCTTGTTATTCAAATGAAAAAGAAAATTTTTATTGTCATAATGTTAGTAGTATAAACTTTTCACTTGTGGGTAAAATATAGTAAAAACAATGGGTAGAACAATGGGCATGTTACATGATCTATGTATTTTGCTATAGTTTTCTTGGGTACTAACTTAATTTATGCACCTATGGCTTTCATTAGAAAAAGACAAAACTCTAAAACTACTAAAATACTTGATGCAAGGTTTAGTATCTTATTTTTTCTAAATTAGCTCACATTTCGATTTATTAAGGGGAAAGGATTTGTTTTCCATGTCTGGTGAAGTCCTTGGTATGTATGCTCTCCCCTTGTGCCTAATGCAAGCCTAGGGATCAAAAATACTTTTGAGTCCACATCTTTGTTCTTTTACCCAAGGAAGTGTTGTTTATGTATACTCTCCCCTTGCACTTAGTGTGAGCCTGGGGATAAAAACAATAACATTTTTCTTCTTTTTATTTTAATAGGAGGCTTGCTTGGAAATTTTATCACCTTAAGGGTGACCTCAACCATGTTTTTGGGTGAGGTAAAAAGTTATACCCCAAGGTATGGTTAGTGTCATTCGAGCCAAGCTACAAGATCCTCAGTCCACCAAGACTTGTTGGTGAAGAGAGTGGGAGAGACCCAACAATATTGGGCACTACAAAAGGGCTCACTATTCTCTGAATCCATGAAAAACCTTTATTATTAAAAGCCTAAAACCATTGACCATTATTGCTAGTGGGGTATAATATACATAATCACGCACAAAATTATGTAACATGAATCATCCTAGGGTGAGATAAAATTATTTTGAGTGTGTAAAAAGCCTTCGAGAGATGGAGGAAGGTGAGCCCTTATGCCACTAGAGACCTAGCTATTCCCCTTGAGATTGGAGCATGTGTAACTATGCCACTAGAGACCTAGCTATTTCTTGGGCCTCTGCTAGCAAGACACACCTTATCTGAATAGCTAGGTTGTTATTGTGTTTGGCATGTCTTCCTTGTATTAGAATAGTGACACCATTCAACCTATTACCTTGGAAATATTAACAACTATTGTGTCTTATTGTGTGACTATTTTATTGCCAAACTTTGCTAAAAAAATTAAATCAGACAAAATCTCACATAATTAAGTAACTGACCTATAGAAATTCGCACTTGAATATTTTGTATCATAATTATCTATCCTTGTACACAATTTATTTTCACAATAAACCATAAAAAACATAGTTATTAGCACGAAACAACACATCTAATCAATCTTGTAGCGCAATTGTCCTACTTTAGCGCAATTGACTTATCCTATAGTGTAATTGATTTACCCTGTAGTGAAATTGAATTATCCTATAATAGATTTGTTTGTGCCTATGGCATGATTTATTTTTCTTGTAGCACAACTAATTCTATTTTAAAAATTAGATTGTTATCAATTTTACACAGAATCCCACATCTAAATCTCTTCCTAATGCGATTGACTCACCCTATGACACAATCGATCTACCTTTTAGTGAAATTAAACCAAGCTGTCATCCAAAGTGCTTACTATCATCAAATTCTACAATCTTACAAACATACCTATATAAAAAAAACAAATATATACTAACAGACACAAAGACAAGCCTAAGATTTGACCACATACAACATTCAATTTTCACCCTTCATCTATTTCAACCACATCTAGATTTAGACTTAGGTCAAATCTATCACTCATCCATAATAATCAAATTTCCATCCAAATCTAATTCACCAAGTTTATCTAGATCCTATATCCACCTTATCTCTAGTTTGGTATTTTCTTGGAAGATTGCCTTTTCCAACTAGAAGATCAAATTAGCCTATCCATGGGTAGATTAACTCAGAAGCTTTGACTACTTCTAAGTTGACCTATTCCACCCCATTTATCTACTAGCACTTGCACCCATAGGAGGTTCAAGGAATATGTCGATAGGAAATTAGAGGTAAAACATAATGAATTTGAACATTACATAATTTGGTATTTATAAATACAACTTTATATATGATACATTACATTATATAATTGTGGTGGATGTCTTCATTGTTTTGAAACAACTAAATTCCTTTGAACAAGTAGTAGCCAATTTTCATCTATTAAAGTGAAATAAGAGTGTCAGTTTAGTTTTTCTATAGCACCTCTTTTGAAGTCTTGGAATTTGTATGCATTGAACACAATGTTTTCAAATGAAAAAATAACTTGTGAATATGTTTCTACATATGTAATATAGTGATGATACAAAATGAACCAAAAATATTTTGAGAGAGAGATTAAATCTTCATTTTTTCTTTTCTTGATCATCTGATTGGCCACTTGTATAAGGAAAAAATGTTGTAATTGATTAGTTTTAGTGTTTTCTCTCTAATAAAGGAGGGAATATATAAAATTTTATAACTTTGAAAGATTGTGCACTAAATGTACTTACCTGATCATGTTATTGGGAGAGCATTTGTAGGCAAGCTTCTTCTTTCTATATAATAATGTTGTATGGATTTTTTTCATTTTGGGATAGCGATCAAAAGAAAATGTAGGCTCTATGCGAAGGATTGTTATAGATTTGACTCTAGACATTGCCATAAATGTGAGGCCTTATCTTTCAGTTTTTTCAATATCAATTGTGACTTTATTTAGTGCAAGACCTTGCGATTTTTTATAGTGATAGAACATACCATAGATAGTGGTATTTGTCTATAGTTTCCTTGGGAAATAACTTGTACTGGTATATTTTTAGGGTTTGTTTCATCCCATGCTAGACCAATATAGTTATCAAATGTGATTGTAATATATGTTGGAAATTCAGGTGGTTTAGATCCAATGGTATATACAATATCTTTGACCTCTCCAAGAGATCCATTTACAAGTCTAGGTTGGTTCCATAAGTTTGTTGTAAGCATGACATATTGAAATTTTTTAGTAGTACCTCTTGGGGTAGTTTCTCAACATTAGTATTAGTACATACTTTATGTTGTGCATTTATAACAATACTAAGTGCAACAAGTAGATCTAATACTTGTAATCTTTTTTTGTTGTGTAAAGTTACTAGCTCATTTGTAGAAAATAAGTGTATTAATTGGTCAAAATCTTCTCATTGAATTGTCGTTAGTTACTTGTTTGAGTTAGTCATTAATACTTCCCAATCATGTTATATTTTTTTTTATATAAATTGGGTTGATGTAGAGGATAGAAAAAGGACAAGAACAATGTGTTTCTAACTCTATTGAATATTCTAAAAGTGTCTCAAAACCTATCTTTGTAAGTTTCCTACAAGCCTTTCTCTCTGGGCTCAAACCCTCAAGAAAGTCCTAATTGGAGGTTTATTGTATCGAACCTCAATATTATGCCTTATTATGCTTTTTTGAACCTTTAAACACACTCTACAAGGCCTCATCAAACCCTAATTTTCTATGGTGAACTCTAAACAAATGAATTTTTCATTAAACCCTCAAAGACCTCGGGTTTTGATAGTTTTTGAACAGTAAACATACACAACATTGCATAACTTACACATACATTTGAATTGTGCATTTTCATTTGGTAGACACTTGATCAATAGCCTAAAAAAGGTTCTCACCAAGTTTCAACAATTTTTATTGGCTCAAACAAAAGTTATGAATTTTTTCTTCTTATTGGAAACCCTAGCTCTATGACATGCAGTTAGCAGTGTTTTTTTTGTATCTCAATCAAAAAATAATGAAATTAAATGAAACCAAAGGAATTTGAACCTACAAAGAAAAATGTAAATTTCCATCCACTTTCAAACCTGTCTATTTTGTATAAGGTCGTACAAGACTATTTTTTCCAGAAAATTGTTAAAAAATGTGAAGAAAACAAGGTGTTTCATGCAAAAATCCTTCCACAACTTCTTGGAGCCTTCTTTCTCATTGATTCAACATGAATTCACATCAATAATAGTTAAAAATTGAATGTATACACCTTTTCCATCAAAACCTAATGTCTTTTGCCTCAAACTTGCAAAATATGCCTTTTTACAACCTAGTATTGAAAACAAAACATGTAAAAAGAACCTACATGGTATTTCATGGTATTTAAAGAAATTATTAGACTCAAAAAATCCAAAACCAAGGTTGAGGAACAAACCCCAACCCTTCAAAAAACCAAATCACCTAGGAAATTCAAATTTTCATTTTGGTGGGAAAATCAAAATTTGAATTTCTAGGCCTATTTAGACAACCTAGGCCATTGAACATGATCTAAATGGACCCCCTAAGACCTACACTAACTAAAATAGGACTCTTAACATCAAAGCGAGTCTTACAAACATCACCAAAGTGATGCTCCTACATCATACTCCTAAGGGAAAATAATGAAACTTAGGTTCCACCTGAGAGGAGGTCTGGAACTGTCTTTCCATGCTTCATGATGTTTGATTTTGTAATCCATGTGGCATCCTCATATGGAAGGTGCTTCAATTTGACCAAATACTGAAAGTATTTCTTGCCTCTGGTTTTCTTGCTCTCTTTGGTGTCAAGAATCTAACTCCGGTGGTGTGGTGGGCGATAGGTCCTTTATCCAATCAACATCTGATATCTTTTGTATACCTACTCCATCAACAATGGAATCCCCTTTGTAAGGGTATAAGACAACAACATTGAAAACTAGTGATATGTCTACTCCACTAGGCAATTCTATCTCATAGGCATTGTTGGAAAACTTCTTAACAACCCTACAAGGACCTATTTTCTTCATCTTGAACTTGGTATATTCACCTTTGGGAAACCTTTTCTTCTTGAGATGCGCTAAGACAAGATCTCCAACCTTAAAACTGACCTCTCTTATTTTCAAATCTGGCTTTTTTTTCTTTTCCACACTAGCTTGGAGCTATTATTTCACTTGTTGACGTATCTTTTGCATGACAATTGCAAATTGTTCACCCTCTGCACTTTGCTTCTCCATACCATTGAGGTCTCTTAGTTCAAACAATCCTCTTGGCTACATGCCACAAACCACTTGAAATTCACTCTTTCCAATTCTCCTATTCACTGAGTCATTATAAGAAAATTTTGCTTGGGGTAACATAAGATCCCATTGTTTAGGATGATCCTTTGAAAGACATCTTAATAGGTTATCTAGGCTCCTATTAACGACCTCAGTTTGGAAATCTATATAAGTGATGTAGAGAAAGGAAGCAAACTGATTACAATCACAATTTGATCAAACTCACAATTTTTTTTTTTCCCTTACAACCCTATCTTATCACCTTTTCACAATTTCAACCTATTTTCCTTGTAGCATTGTAAACTGAGATTTTTGTTCATATCTTTTAGAAGAAACCTCAAACCCACAAAGCATTCACCTTTTTAGACACCCATCATATTTCAACATACCTCATTTGTGCATATGGTTGTTTTGGAACCTATCCTCCAAATAATTGTTGCAACGTTGTCCCCTTAAGCCAATTAGGCCTGTTTTGCAAAACAACTCCCAATCAGACACTCCTTCAACTCCAAATTCCTATTGAAAGGTTCTCCATAGGTCTCAAATAGACCAATTCAACAAATTTTATCAGAGTAAACACCTACAAACTTGCACAATCACCAAACCCTTGTTCTAGGCCAATCTAGGCTTGAAACTATGAGGGTTTATTGAAACTACAATCTCCACATATTTCCAAACCTTATAAATGCCTCAAACATGTCACAATATGTCTTAATATGTTTAATAAACCCTTAAAAATTACTTCCCAAGAGTTTCTCAATCATTCTTAACCTTTAGCCACCAAATTTGCCCCAAAAGTCAATGGAATACCAACTAGGGCATCACACAAAATCCCTTAAATGGCCTCCCCTGCTCTTGAAACCTCCATCCTCATCTAAAAATACCTCTAAGAACCCATTCCACCAAGTTTTAGGTAGTTCTACTGGTGGAATGGGTGGCTAATGCATTTTTAGTGACTTCAAACCCTTAAACTGAGTTTTGGCCACCCACAACAAAATGTTTCTAAAATGCTTCAACTTTGATGAAATTCAATCAAAAAAAATCCAAAATTATGTTAATTCATATTTCCATTTAATACAATGAAAATTGGATCAAAAGAAAACTATACAAGGCCATATAATGGCCTGGAGCAGCAAAATTCACTGGAAAACACATAAAAATGGAGTTCTTATTTGCTTCTTTCAATCAAATCTTCAACAAAAACCTTAAATATAATTCCTCAAGCCTTTTTAAACTTTACTAACCACAAAATAACTCATTCAACCGACTCAACAACCTTTTGAACTCCAAATGACTGTTGGGATTCCAATATTTGCATTTTTGCACTTTTACATGACAACTTTTAACAATATTGCAAAAATGTGACAAAGTGAACTCAAACTGACCAAATGACTCAAATTACATTTAGAATGGTATATTATGACCTTATTAGACTCAAAATAAGACTCAACACCCTAAACCAACCTATCAAAGACCTTATTATACCATATTTTAAAAAATGATGAACATGGTGCCCCTGCACCACTAAGGGTGGTAGGTTGAGCTAAAACTGAGATTTGTACCAAGATTTCTTGATAATTTCCTCTAAAAGTGTCCTAGAAACTTTCTATATCTACTAGAGACTATTCTCAATGGAAATCCATGAATTCAAACAACCTCCTTAAAGAAAAAACCAACAACATATGAAGCATCAATTATACTTTTGCTAGGAATGAAGTGGGCCATCTTGGAAAACCTGTCAACAATTACATAAACTAAATCAAAACCCCTTTGATTCTTTGGTAATCCCATAAAAATTTCCATATTTGATGGATTTCTAAGGCCTATTAGGAATGGGTAAAGGTTAGTACAGTCCTGCATTAGTGCTGCCCCCTTTTGCTTTTTGACATATAGTACACCTCTCCACAAACTGTCTTACATCTATTTGCATCCTTGTCCAAAAGTAGTTCCTCCTTAGCTATTCTAGTGTCTTTTCAAGTCCAAAATGACCTACCATACTCCCACGATGATTCTCCTTGATGATAATTTCCCTCATGGAACATCTTGGCACACAAAGTTGTGCTCCTTTAAGCAATAAAGCATCTTGTATAAGGTAATCTAACCACTTATCTTTGTTAGTGCTAATACGATACTTGCAAACCTCATAGAATTCTTTTAAATCCCCATCATCCTCATACATCTGGTTGAGTGCTTCAATCCCAACACTTTTTTACCGAATTTCTTGCACCATTAATGCTCTTCTGCTTAAAGCACCAACCACCTTGTTACTCTTCCCCTTCTTGTGTTTGATTGTGAAAGTGAAATTTTTTAGGTATTCAACCCACTTAATACACACTTTAATAAGTTTTTCTTGGCTATTTATGAATTTAAGTGCATGATTATCTATATAGACCACAAACTCCCTAGGTAGAAGGTAGTGTCTCCATTTTTTAGTGATTGAACCATTACATACATCTCCAAGTCATATGAAGAGTACTTCTTTGCATCATTCAAATTTTCACTAAAATATGCTATTGGCTTATTGTCTTGGCTTAAAACTACCCATGTTACATGTCTACTAGAATCACATTCTATTTGAAAGACCTTATTAAAGTTAGGTAATCCCAAGATATGCTTCTTAGTCACGCTCTTTTTCAGATATTGGAAACTTTTATTAGCTTGTTCAGTCCACACAAACTTCTTTTTCTTATCCCCTTTAATAGTGTCTATGATAGGTGTGCATAAATGACTAAAATATCTGATAAATTTCCTATAAAAAATTGCAAGACCATGGAAACTTCTTACCTCTGTGACTGTTCTAGGTGTAGGCCACTCCAATATTTCCTTCACCTTGCTTAGATCCATCTTTAACATCCCCTTTGAGACCACAAAACCAAGATACAACAGTTTTGTCCTCATGAACTCATAATTTTTAAGATTGATCATCAATTTTCCCTCTTATAGCCTTCTCAAAACCAAATTCAAGTGATGCAGGTGTTCTTTGTTAGAACTGAAAACCAATATATCATCAAGATAAACAACAACAAACTTACCAATGTATGGATTAAAGACCTCATTCATGAGCCTCATGAAGGTTCTAGGTGCATTAGTAATGCCAAATGGCATAACAAACCACTCATATAGGGCCTCATTTGTTTTGAACGTTGTTTTCTATTCATCTAATTTTTTGATCCTTATTTGATGGTATCCAATTTTGAGATCTATCTTTGGGAAGTAACTTGCTCCACACAAACAATCCACTAAGTCCTCTATTCCTCGAAGTGGAAACCTATATCTGATTGTTATCTTGTTTATTGCCTTGGATTTAGTACACATTCTCCACTCACTTCCTTTCTTAGGTGCCAAAACAATTAGAACTACACAAGGACTAAGGCTCTCCCTAATTAACCTTTTGTCAAGCAACTCTTGTACCTATTTTTTGATTTCTTCATTTTGTTGAGGTGTCATATTATAGGCTACCTTGTTTGGTAGACTAGCCCATGGTATAAAGTCTATAGGATGACTAATATCTCTTATTAGAGGTAAGGAATTAGGAAGTTCTTCCATGACTATGTCTTCATAACCTTTCAACATGTCTTGAATCTCCCATGGTAACTCATCAATTTTTACTGTTGTTATGACAGTCCTAGGTCTGACCATCACTGCAAAACCTATCTCTTCCTATTCCATTGTCTTTAGAAACTCTTTTTCACCTACTACCATCACACTTTATCCAACCTTTTGGCCTTTATATTCCTCCTTCAAAGGTACTCAGGTATAGGTAACTCCATCCTTCTCCAAAGCATAGACATTCTTTCTACCTTCATACATTATTTTTCTATCATATTACCAAGGCCTACCAAATAAAAAATGGCACACATCCATGGGGATGATATCACATAACACCTTGTCTTTGTACCTTCCTATTTGAAACTCTACCCAAAACTATTCATTAACTAGTAGTTGTTGTCCCTTATTCAACCATGAGACTTATATGGTGTAGGATGAGGTAATCTCTTCAAGTTTAGTTTCTCTTCCATCTCAATAACAACTAGCTTATCAATACTACTTTTTTGCCTCCTACAATGATTTAACAACTAATCCCTTACAATTATGATTCAGAGATTGGACATCTAATCTGGATAGCTATCTCAACCATCATGAAGGTGCATTTAACTTGTCAACCTAGGGACATAGACTTGAAATGGGTCAGCACAGTATGTGCACAAGGAATCCAAAGTAGCCATATTCATCCTACAGCTAAGAAAGACATAATGTTGAAAGTAAATTTCTTGGAAAGAAGTAATATAAGTGTTGAGTATCAACCAACAACTATACTAACTAGAATGCATGACATAAATGAAAATCTGAACAAACAAACAAGAAACTACTTTGTCTACTTCGGCTGCAGGAACAGTCACAAAATGGAATTCTAGTGGTTGCAGGAACAGACAGTGCTAGATTCTTAACTAATTGTTGAACATAAAGTAATAACTAAACTAAAGGATGGGATGCTCACCAAGTGGGCCCCCTTGGATGAGTATCCCTTAAAACAAATGTGAACTCAGATGCACAAACTTATAACTTCATTTTATTCATTGGAAAGCATAAGTACAATCGAGCAACATAACTATATTACTAAAAAACTAAGAATGCGAGTACATCATCAAATCAATCCACCTTTTGAGGAGGAGCATTCAAGTCTTATTTATAAGAAGAACTACTAACTAACTACCTAGCAAGGCAATCAACTCCAACAGATTAGGAGGATGCCACTTTAGGGAAAGCATAAAAAGTGGAGAGGAGGTTATGCATGTGTGGAATCTAGTCAAGCATGTTTTCCTTAACGTAGATCTAGCACAAATGTAACTCCTATATTCGCTCAACAAACAATTAAGACCATTTACAAGGTGGTTACAATTCTTCAATTTAAACTAGGAATTTCCCTCTTGCTAAGATTCTTCCCTCCATTGACCTTTGAACGATCACCTTTTTGGCCTTGATGGAAAACGACCAGTTGGTAGAACCTTCCTCAATTTTGTAGGCTTTAATTATTTGCATAACAATATTAGTACACACAACAATTGCATATCTATAACTATCTTAAAGTAACATTCATTAATCTAAATGTAAAATTAACATAGATAGTTCATATAGCATGTCAATGTCATTTAAAGGTTACAAAAATAAGCTCATGCCCAATGTCTATGGTTTTGAGGAAATATCATAAAAAGGTCAACACCTAAGTATCAAAGTCTATGATAACTCTAGCAAATGGATAATAAACTCTATCAAAATTGAGCCATAAACTGGACTTGACTACTACCAAAATCTATAACTTGACAACACTTACCTTGGCACTTGAAAACTATCCTAAATAATGACTTCGTTTGAGGTGGCTCCTTCTCCATTGGAACCTTTATCAGTTTTCTTCTCAATAGCAAGGATTATCCTTTCTTTGGTTCTTTTGGTTGCAGTGAGGAGTTAACACTTTCTTCATCTCCTTGAGCAACTTGAGTTTTTCTTTCATTCCTAAAGGTGGCAGTTGGTTCTTTTGGACACTCCCAAGCTTGATGACCTGCAAACTTGTTGCACTTGTAGCATTTACCCGTGAAACCATTGAATCCTCCTCTTTGTCCAAATCCTCCTCTAAAGTTATGCCTTCTTCCTCTAAAAACTCCTCTTGAACTTGATGTTTGTTCTTGTGAGGTGATTGACTCACCTTGAATTCTTTGTGACTATCCTCTACCAACACATGGACGTCTACCTTTGAAAGTTCTTCCTCTA
>VDFB02169946.1:31219-55841 GCA_007258455.2 Sequoia sempervirens | reverse complement strand
TTTGGAGCAGTAGGTCCCAGATTCAAGTCATAACAAAGAATTTTTATCATTTTTCAACTATAATGTGCCACTCCCCAACCAATAAAATTATCACAAAACAGAGTTCCAATTAAAACGCAGATTCTTTCTTGGAGGCACAAGTCTTATAGTAATATATACAGTCATAATTAACTTGTAGGTTTTGTTTATAGTATAATCATAACTCACAAGGATTGTTTACCCTAGCAATCCTAATGATAAGGGTGCATCAAATATAAATCATAAAGGAAATATTTCATAGGCTATAATAAATGCAGTTAGAGAAGTGATTTTATTGCTATTTTATATATATATGATTTATAAGATTACATCTGATTGGGTTAGATGCCAAAGGAAAAGTTGTAGGTTCTGAAGATAGGATATATAAGACAATATTAATGATTATTGAAAAATACTACTGTTATTTATTTAATAAAGTTATTTTTAATTTTAATAAATATTTTTGAAAAGACCTCAAAACTTTATACAAAGAAAACCATGATTGTATGAAATAAGGATGGACCAACTAAGAAACGAGCCTTAAAAGAGATGCCCCTAAGAGCCAAACAACAAGACTAAAGTAAGGAGAAAACCAAAACTACAATCATGACAATTTAAATTCAATAATTATTGTTAGTAAGTAGTTTGTAGGTTGTAATTAATGTATGAACTATTTTTATATGGATTTCAGTAAGTTAATTATAATTGATTAATTTTTTCTTTAAAAATAAAATAATACTAAAAATGTTCAATGACATGAGTAGACAATTGATTTGTCAGGATAATTGATAACTATCAAATATTGACAAAAGAAAAAGTAAATTGATATTTTCAATCTATAAAATATATAACAAAAGATTAAAATTAAAATATTATTCAGTTTTTTTATATCAGAGGAATTGGGTATCCCCCTTATAAATTGCAGTGGTAATTTTTTTTCGCATGAATAGGGATACTGACACATGCTCTCCCGAACCATGGGGATGGGGGGAGACTGGACCTCATGACCTCTTGCCTGCAACAGGATGCTTTAGCCAATTGAACCAGGGCCACACCCAGAAAATTATTCAATTTAACTCTGAAACAATTAACAACTATTTTTACACTTCATCTACATCAAAAAAATAATAAATAACTATTTTATTTTTATTGTAAGTGTTAAATCAAATAATATTTTTATATATTTTTTTTTCCATTTACTTGTTTCCCTCTGGGTGGCTTGTCTTAATTGTAAGACTCGTTTAACTTTTGATACTGCTTGTAATCCTTTTGTGTATCTGCAAATTTAATGCCTCGACTTGTTTAAGTAAATCTATGGTCTTACAAGCCATACACATCTACAAGAGGAAATAATTACTTCACTTTACAGTGCAGCGAATTTATATGCATTGATAATGTGTACAAAATTCACAAAACTCCCAAAAATAGAATTGCTTAAAAGGACATAATTTCAACTTTTCCCCTCTTGTTCTGACCATGTTCAGGTAAGTATAAAGCTCTTACATAGAAAGCAGTGACTGTCCCAGCAGAATCACCAGGAACAAGCTTGAGTTTCATGGTCACAGAGCCATAAAGATACTGCTTTTTTGAAGCGAATCCAGCACCTGTATATCATATTTAACAGTTATAAATTCCACATGATAATTATAATTTTCTGAAACATACATCTTCAAAGGCTTGTTACCACCATTAAACTGTCACACACAACTATAACAAATCTGGAAAACTCGAAATTCTCTAAAAGATGTAAATTCTCAAAGAAAACCCATGATCCTGAATACTTAAAAACAATTCAAGAGAAAAAGTGGGGCATCAAAATAAGTCAAGAACTATTGAATAACAGAGAGAAATGTTATGTTGGTTTGTGTTTTTAACAGTTTGATTACAATTATATCTTACTCCCATCTGAAAGACAGACCGTTGTATCTATCTCTGCTTGTGGACTGCTTTGTAATAAGGTTGGACTCTGGTTTCCCAATTTATCTAATAAAAAACATTCAAACTTGATTTCTACTGTATGTAACATCAATCAAAAGTTGATTTCTACTGTATATAACTTTAAACTTGATTTCTATTGTATATAACATTAATCATATTACTGCAGACTGCTTTAAAGATTCATACAAATGAATACATCCATTTATCTATAGAACAAATGTTATAAATTCTTAGTAGTAACTATAAAGATGAAATTTTTACAGCTTATAAGTATGAATATAATAACTACTAAAAAGAATTGCATTTATCTTATCTGCAAGAAAACGTTAGAAAACTAAAATATAATTCAAAATATTAATATAAATCAATTAGACACAGTTATTTAAGTCCAAGCCATTATACTCCATAACTAATTTTGTGAGCTGTATTATGCAGACCTGAAGACTGGTCCAATTTCAGCTGAATCGTATTCCCTCCAGCAATTTGTTGAATGTGATTATCAGCCCAAGTTATCCTAAAGTCCTCTATAAACGTTGCTGGGCGAGCATGGACATAAGTATTGCTTAAGAGAATGCCAAGCAAAAAGAACAACACAGTCTTACCAGAAACCTTGTTTCCTTCCATGACACTTACAATTCTCACCAATCAAACTAACTGGAATTCCAAAAATGGGTGCTGAATCTGGCAGCCAAATCTTCCTTTTATAGTTGACCTGCAACACTGTGCAGTCAGAGTCCTTAAGGTGGGTATGAAAAGATCACATATTCGGATTGTACTGACATGAACAGAGCTCTTGCTCCAGCTAATAGCAAGCCTACCCCCATGGCCCAATATTATACCCGTCCGTATGAACATTGAAGCCTTCTTTAGAGCAATGGCCCACAAATTTTATTTTCTACTTGGATCTTATCTGGCGGTGGGCAGTCTTTACTGCAGAAAAACTAGAACAGACAGACGAATTCTCATTCATTTATCTTCAATCATAGAGGGTGATAAAAAAACTAGATTTTTATTAAAATTGAAGCTTATCAAGAGAATTAAGCCAGGCCCGCCCAATTTAATTATATAGCGATGTTCATGTTGCTTTCTTCAAAGAAGAGCCACAAATTTGAGTTGCCGACTCTTCGTCGACATCATCCTAAGAAGCCGCCGAATATCACACAGGTGGCATTATTCATGGCTGTCTATTCAACTGTGTAAATGGATAGATTGCACTATATGATGAGATAGCTTGCCTAATTTGATGGGCACCTTCTTTATGGGACATTATTTAGATCCTCCTCTGCATTCAAAATTAAAACAGAGGTGATTGTAAATTGATATCTTCCTGTTCATGTTTTTAAACAGCGGCAAAAGTCATTCATACTAAGGCCTGTTTATCCCAGCTTATATATCACTGGGAGGGTTGTAATTCATGCATTGTATGTTTTCAGTAACAATAAAATTGTCACTCAGATATAAACTCCATGGTTTATTGTCACTTACTTGAGTTTTCAGAGGGATTTAATTCTCTTATAAAGACCAAAAGAATATATTTATCAGGGAAGTCCAAACAAATGTAATGAAATATCAATATAGAATAAACAGTATAGAGGTTGAAAAAGTAAAACTTAATAAATTGTATAAACTTTAAATTCAGGACAGACCATTTATAAGCAATTGTACACTGGCTAAAATAAAACTTAATAAATTGTATCAACTTAAAATTCAGGGCATACCATTTATAAGCAATTGCAGAGTACTTGAAATTCAGAGCAGTAATTGTACACTAGCTAAAATAAAACTTAATAAATTGTATAAATTTAAAGTTCAAGTCAGATCATTTATAAGCAAATGTGTACTAGTTAAAATTCAGAGCAGATCACTTATAAGTATTTGTAGGTTTGTTAATTCAGGACGGCTTGAAGTCATAATGTTTCAAAGAGTTTTGAATTCTACTAGGGGAGAGGGCCCAATAGTGGTGCGGGTACCAATAGCTGTCATAGTACATGTACATTCAAAGCCCAATATTTTAAAACTATGGAACTTGTAAGAGAGGACCCAATAGTTGAACAAAATATGCCCATTACATTCAAAAAGCAACAAATTATATGATGCCACATTGACACACTAAAAAACATGACTTAATGCACCACTATTGGTCTAACTTTTCTGGGGGGTCTATTATGACCCATCAACAAAAAGCATGTTGATGACACTTTTTTTCTCCATCTATGCGGGTGAAACGAAATATTTCAATTGTCCAAGTCCCTGGCCACTCCAGGATATAATTTTTTAATGTCAATGTTGCATGTTCATTGCTATGTCGACCCATAAAGTTAGGGTGCACCACTATTGGGCCATCTCCCCTAGTAGTCCAATCTTCGGTCTTAGAAGAGTCAACCTCTATTTTAAAAGTACTCTCATTTCCAAAAATCAATCTTGAATTTGAAGAGATTGTGGGAAACATATCCGACTACTTGATATCGATCCATGGGGAGGTCAGTATACACATTTTTAAGAATATTTTTATACACCTGGATTTTTTTAACACATTTTTAAGGATGTTTAATTTATACAACTAAATGTATGGAAAGAGTTAAACAGTTATATATTGTAACTTGAGGCATCGATAAATTTGAGTAAGTATGTTTTCATGGCTTTGTTTTGTCTCTTTAATTTTTCAATTTGGACTCGACTTTGTTTGAATTTTGAGGTGTTTATGAATATGTGTAATATAGTCTTTTTTACAAGTAATACAAGACATTGATTCTATGTATCTGTGTATGTACTCAATTTGTACATTGTTTTTTTATCACTAAATGTAATCTAAAATTGTCCAAGCTATACTATTAAAACTTCCATGGTTATATTGATTGCAACATTGTTACTCATCTAATACAATCTTAAATAATTTGATGAAATGGTTTGTAATTTTTTTCTTATTTTGTTGTTTATGGTTTCTAATTATTTTCATACCATTTTTGCAATTCATTGGTATTGAGAGTATGATTCTAATTCTTTGGTCAAGAGTTAAAAATTAAGGGGTGTCCATTAAGCCAAATTTTCTTAAGAAACGATCCTAAACTCATTCTTATTGATTGCACTTATTACCTTAGTGATACATCTCTTATTTATTGCACCTCCAAAACATTTAAATCTTAATAGATAGCAAAAATTTAAAAACATACCATCATCCTTACCAATTATATTCAAACTTTTAATATTTCCTATGAATATATTAACTCAAATTCATCTATATCAACACCAAATTATAATATATATTTATTTAATTCTTCTTATACATTTAGTTGTATACATTAAATTTCTTTTAACTGACTCTAAATTAAATATAATTAATGTTAACTTCTCGATTACTTTAATGTAGATAACCCATAAAATTTTACCTTCAATTTAATGTTGATAATTACTTTGATGTTTATTTTCCATGGAGTTGTCTTTGTCATTGACACCTTTTATCTTCCTCACATCTCATCATTGACGTCCTTTATCTTTCTGACGTCTCATCATTGACGTCTGTGTGTTTGTAACATCTCATCATAAGAATGTAGATGTTGATTATACTCTTCCACATCCACATCCATTATTTCTGCACCAGATTTTAATTAATGTTTAGAATTATGCCGACTATAATATAGGTGTAAAGTTGAAAATTCTAGATATTCATATTCATATTTTTTTGTGTTCTAATTTTATAGTGATGAGGTTGCTTTTACGTATCAATTAGTTCACAAAATAGTATGTTTTATATGGATGATGATAAATGGGGTTATTTTATATTGATTTTATCATTATTTATTTCTTGAATAATTGATTTTCATTCTTAAATTTATTGTCCACTATCTTAGTTTAAATTTGTGAGTGTAAAATTGATCTAACTAATATGGCTCTAGGAAAATTCACTACCATTGTCAATAATTCATCGCCATGACAAATTCATCTCGTGGAAAATTCACTGCCAACAATTCACCAGCAATTCATGGTGGTGAATTTTCCATGAGATGAATTTGTCATGGCAATGAATTGTTGACGATGAATTGTTGAAGGTCAATTTGTTGACAGTTAATTATTGCTAGTGAATTTTTTGTACCTATTGATATGAACCTTGAAGTTTCAAATTCAAATTTTCAAATTAAGACATCTTCTCTCTATTTTGATGAGTCATTATGAGCCAACATAAGTTTGTATTATTCCAAATGGCCATTTAGGTTGATGTATTTTAAGAAGAGTAGATGAAACCATAATGAATCCCACTTCTAAACCAAAATGAAAAAATGCAGCAAAAAATCATGCCCAAACTCGTTACATAGCACTTTGTGGCAAAAAGAGGTTCATTTAAACCCCGTTAGATTTGATAAAAAGACGAGTATAAAAGACAAGATTAGTTGATTATTTTGACACTTCTATCTGTAAACCTAATGAGAGACCTCCTTATGTGCCAAATCCTCTACTTCTCCTTTAAGTATGTTTCTAAGTAGTCTTCTTTTCTTTTCTTTTATATTTTTTTGATAATTTAAAATATATATATATATATATTATTAAAGAACGTTATATTTATAAATTTAAAAAATAATATTTTTTTAAAATTAAAAAATAATATGAAAAAATTATTAAAAGATTATCAATAAAATGTCTGTGGGCCCACTCTTATTTATATTAATATAGAATGAGATAGTACACCAAAAAAAAGAACGTTCATGACATAACCTTATAAACGTTACACAAAACAAAGTCTAGTATTAAAACATCATATTATTTTGCTAACCTAAACATCTCTATAGACAAAACTTAACTCCATGTGTAATCCATACTAAATACATGATCATAGCCCAATGATTGGGGAGAAGATACAAGTGATATGAGACTAATAAGTCTATATACCGAAGAATTCATGAAGCCATTGAAATAAAAAAGTAATAATTGGAGAAACTCAATAAATTACAAAGACTAAGCTTAATTAGAGAATAAATTCAAAGAATCACTACAAGCCTCACCAACCTCCAATATTAGAGTGACACTAGAAGTCACCTAGTAGTGGGGTGATCCCATAATAGTGGTTTACAATTTTTGGCCAAACTGGACACTGAGATTATTATTTTTAACTAAATCTTCACATTCAGGCACCTATAGCGGCTAAACTGTGAGGAATTTGAAGATGGTGCAAACTAGAGTCTCATCAAATTTTGTCTCTAGATTCTAAAAATATTTTTTTCAAAATTTTTGGAATCAAATTGAACTTCTTTTTCCATCTCGCACGAAAATAATTTTTTTCAGAAAACAACATTTTGCGGACGCATTAACCGTGATAACGATTTTTTCCATGAAGGAAAAAAATTCTAATTCTTTCAAATTTAGATTTGTAACTCTAATATCTAGTGCTTCCACTTGGTTAGATAATTTTTATTGAATATTTTTTCCTTAATCAAGTTTCAAAGTCAAAACAAATTGCAATTCACATTGCACAATCGGTGATAACGCTGTGAACTTTTTTTGTATATGTCAAAATTTTATTTTATTTTTGTTGGATCAAGGACTTCAATATCTGTGCACTCATATTTTTCAATTTTTTTTGATAATCTTCTATTTTTCCACATGTGAAGAACAAAGAAATTCATTTTCGATGAAAAAACCTATGTTTAATAAAACTTAAAAAACAAATACATAACAAAACCAAAACATATTAAAAATTATATTCATTGGATAGCTTGTTCTGAGGAATACCATAATCATTTAAAATAAATTTTAAATGAATTCATTTGATCCCCCAAAATCTAAATCAAAAGTGATTTTTATCCTGCATTTTGATAGGTGTAAAGGAGACGATTTCTAGGTATGGTTTAAAACTAGCAGGTTCTATCCAAGGGGTTTGATCTAAGGTGATTTGATCAAACCCTCTTCAATTGGAATCCTTAAAATAAAACTTTTTAAGGCTTAAATCATTATATTTTCTAAAAATGTGTGATTTCAGCTAAAATTTGTTCCTCTCAGGAATTGTAAACCACTATTATGACAGCACCCAGTGGGTACTATAGCAATAAATAATATCTTCAAATGTGTAGCAAGAGTCGAAGTTTTAATTAAAAATATAATTTATAAAATTAATAAATAATAAATTTATGTAATTAATAAAATTGTATTTTAAAAAAAATATTAATTATATAAATTATAAAAGTAACAAATTAATAAAGTATTCATTTGGGTTAGACTTTTGATCTTGTAATTGAAATATTAGGAGAAAAGGTTGTTTAGGCATTACAAATTTTATTAGCCAACTCTTTGTTTTTGATATGGTGACCAAATATAGAAAATGCCTATAATTTGATGAATTATGTGTGAACACATATGTGGATAAAGAGACTCCTTCTTAGATCACTTTCTCCTCTAAATTGGATGGTTGGATGCAACATATTGTTTATGAGGATTTCATGGTTGCATGCTAGATGTTCCATAAATCTAACCACTTTGCTACAATATACTTGAGCAATAAGAGGAAGAAAATTTTGAGGAGAATAAAGAAAAAAAAGAGATTGGTCATCCTTAGTCAATTGAAGAGTTTCCCTTGGTGAATAGAAGTGAGAAGGCATGTTCTTTGGTTAGAATTAAACTAGGAGAAATTTTTAATAATGGTCCTTCTTAGAAGACCCTTGGAGAAGGGGGATTTAAGAGGAGGTTTAGGGAGCATAATATTATTTTTGAGGAATTTTTTGATGTAATTAATGGGAAATTTGCTAAATGGGATACAAAATTCTCCCAATTCACCTTTCACAAAGTAGGATAAAAGGAAGAAGGTTTTGGAAAAGAGTTGTACTAGAAGTCCTATGATTTCTTCTAATTCAAGATTGACAATTAGAAAAGTGGGAATAATTAGGAATGTGCAAGGCTATTGTAAGTAGTTAGAATTATTTGGAGTGATACAATTTCATACCTCCTTGATTCTATTGGTCTCTTGTTTCTATATAGTAGTGCAACTTGTGTTTGTTGTCTCTTTGTCCCTTATAAGGTGGTGATGTTATTATTGCAATGATTGTTTTGGTCTATAGTCTTAGTGGTTTTTTCTCCTTAGAGTTGCCTCTTGCTATTAGATAGGATTTATTGATATATCTACTCTTATAAGGGTTGGGGCCTTTTAAATATATCTTTTTATCCTTAATAAAAAATAAACTATTAAGTCAAAAGTGAAAAAGTGAATAAAATTTTAAAACTTGTCATAAGAATGTGTGGCATAAGCAATATCATCATGAAACAAAGAGTCATCAACCTCATCATAAGAAGATAAAGAAGAATCATTGTGTCCAACCCTAAACATATCATCTATAAACCACATGAGCCACCATATAGGGAAAATGGCCATTATGAACTACATGGGGGTATTGACCTCATGTGAAGATGAACAAGGCATACCACTAGTGATAGAAGAAGTATAATCATTAGAAATCTCATCATAGATAACTAATCCAAACTCAATTTCTATCACTAGGCATGGGTAAAATTGCATCCTCATCACATGTAGGTGAAGGTAAAACATGTGTATCTACATTATAAGCATCCATAGGTTCAAAATGAAATGATGATTCCTCATCATCATTATACTCATCATTATGCATAAAAAAGGTAATACATTCAAACAACAAGAATATTTGGACATAAGACCCACATGACATGTAAGAGATATATTATCAATATGTATATAAAAATTCCATGCATAGGTGAGGAGGGGTGTGATATCATCAATCACTATTATACTCTAGATATAAACCACTAACATATGGTAATTCCTTGATATGTGGATGGTCATGGATAAAAAAAAATTACTAGTACACATAGGTATTTATTCTTGTAATGACACTTGTATACCCCTCATATTCTTGAATAAGTATTTCATTTCCATTACTATTACATAAATCTCCAAATTAAAATATTGAATGAATTCAAAACATTTTTTTTATGAAAATAAAATATATTAAAAATATTTTTATACTAAAAATAATCTTATATGTGTTTTTTTAAGGGGTAAATAATTTTTTTAAGGAAACTTGAAACCCTTTATAGTAGTAAAAATATCAAGGTAAAAACATAATTGAACTTATTATAATAATAGCCTAAAAGTTTAACAAAACATATAGCATAAATAGAATTAGAACACAATAGAGAATTGATTACATTCTCTTAAGGGTATTAGTAGATTCTAGTTTAGTTTGGAAGAATATTTCTTAAATTTATTGATAGTATTGAGACTATTTCTTATTACCCTCATCATTTTCCTTTCTGGTTCTTTTGGTTCTTGTGCTTGGAATAACATCCTCTTTGGAAATTATCATAATAATAGAACCAACTATCATATTTTTCACCTTATCTCTATGGTATTTAATCTCCATAAAATAATTATTGGCAAATATATTAATGTTTTCTATTATCTTTTCCATGTCCTACTCTAGATTCATTAGCCTAGCATCCTAGTTCTCCTATCCTTCCATTACCTTTCCTCCAAGAAAAAAACTCTTTCCTTATTATTAGAAATATCCTCCATCAAATTATTGAATTGGGGTATCACCTCCCAATTTTGGAATATCCTTGTGCCCTCTACAATAGAAACCTAGGTGTCCCCCCTCTACTTATTAGTCATGATCTCCATCTTTTTTTTTATCTTATTAATTTCCACATAAAACCACTTAATGAGGTTGTTTCTTTCCTCAAAGGTCTGATGGAGGGTCACTACATTTTTTTCCACCATATTTAGGTCATTAAACAACTCTTAGAGGGAAGTGAGGTTAGATCGAGGGAGTATAAAGTCCTTTGGGATTGAGGATAGAGGTTTTGGATTTTAAGGAATGAATCCCCTATAAAATATCCAATGATAGAAAGGCTTGGCCCTTACCCTTTTATTGGAATTGAGGGGTCTCATTATTCTTCTAAAATTCATGGTTCCTTCCCATACTCTTCTCAACAAGTGCCTTTGTTATAAATAACTAGGTTTGCTTAGGGTACTATAACCTTTTCATTTTTTCATCCCTACTAGTAGTAACAATAGAACTACTTTTATTTAGTGTGTAACTCTCTCCAAATTCCTCTAAGATATGATTTTACCCACTATCAAAAATAATTCATTCACAACCATTTTCCTTGCTATTCTTTGAGCCCTTAGAACTAAAGTATGAAAATTCTAGCATTTTCTTGAGCTTTAGGTCATCATTTTTGTTGATAGTATGAGATACACTCATATTCAATTTCTTCACACAATTGAAAATTAACATGAGTAACCCTTGGTGTAGGGGTACCATAATGGCACTTTATTACAATATTTAATGGATGTTTCCAAGGATGAGAGTAGATGAAAATGAAATGAAATAATTTTCTTCTACCTAAAATGGTTCAATAGAAATAAATTATATTGATAAATTAACTTATAATTCCCTTATAGATTCATGTACATAATTATACAAAGAGTAATCTTGTCCCATAGAGGTTCAAGGGGAAAAACCTAGCATTAACTAGAGTGGATTTCTCCTCATCCAACTTTAGGAAAATGGACATGGCTTCCTCTCTCATATGCTTGTCTTTGAAAAAAATTGTTGGCCATGAAAGATTTATCACTTGGATGTATCATAAACCTTGAGTTTCTCCATGATGAGAGTAAATCCTCCTTTCTCTAAGATTCTTGAAACCTTAGAGTCCAGATTTAACTTTCTATAGCTTAGAGGTTCAACCCTATTTGTTTACCCATCCATATTTACTAGGTTACTTTTAGAGACAAGACTATCCCACCATATTTGAATAGAACTTAGAGAGACCCACCAAATATTAATATAATCCCTCAAAGTAAACACCAAAGACCAAAAAAAAAGCTTACTAGAAGCCACCTCAAGTACAATCTATCATTAATTTTAACATGGCTAGTAATCATATTTTGATGTTAAATCTTGTGCTTGAACTATCCATTAAGAATCCACCATGCACAATAAAATCTAACCCCCAAGACTATTTAATTTGAATGATTATTGACTACAATGACATAAAATTGCACCCCTTGCAATTTCACTTACATTTTTGCATCCACTTTAGTGTCCACTCCCTTAGCATTTGTGTAGGCTTGTTTTAGCCCTTGCATCAACTTTTTCACCTCTCAAGATGCTTAGGACCCCTTTTCAGTAGATACTTTTGTGCGTCATTTTTGCATCAATTTTTTTCTTTTCTCATTCTCACTATTTTGTAGCATGATTTGTTTGGAAACTAGTGTGTCATGTGGGCATCCGTACTCTACACTAGTGCCCCACAACATGTCAAAGTTCAAACAACCATTTTCTAGGTTCCTTGCACTTGTCACCTCCTTTTGTTAGTGGTAACGACTTGGCATGCCTTGTAATGGCTTGAGAATATCTTTTTCCCTCATCTTTTCTCTTTTAAATCCATCTCTTTCATTATATTGATCTCTCTAGGTATTTTCTTGGCGTCTCTATCATTCTCTCTTCTCTTTCTCTTGCCCTCTTTCTTGCACAACTCTCTACAACTTGTTATAACAACACTCTCATGTTCTCACAATATTGTCTACAACTTTATTGGCTCTCTCTCTCTCTCTCTCTCTCTCTCTCTCTCTCTTTGGCTTCTTCAAGCCTTGCAGGTGATACAAATATTTTGTCTTGTATCTTTGAGCATCTTGGGATTTCTCACATCCCTTGTCTATGCATTGTCTATATCATTTATTTATATATTTGGGCACCTATCTATTATTTTCTCTATCTATCTAGTTGTTTATGGAGGTGGGAACACCAAACGGGGTTTTGACTATGCAAACCCCTAAATATCCCCAACAATTTTCCTTGATCTTATGTGTGTAGGTTTCAAAGAGATTCATATGCTAGAGGATTCATTGCTTGGTCTATTGTGATTGTTTTCTTTATTCTTACTCTCACTTATTTATAGTTTGTTACTTTCTCACATTCTAAGAGTTCTTAGCAATTAGAACATTAGTAGTCACTTAATCTATTTTCTATGATAGTATTTGTTTTCAGTTTGTACAAGATGCTAGCACTTCACATTGCCATTTGTATATCACACCATTGTCCTTTGGCTGAAAACTTGCTAGTTTTTCTAGAAAATATTTCTCTCTCTAATTATAGAACTATTGCCTCTTTACCCCATCACTTGAGCTCTATTCTTATTAGGTAGTTTGAGGTTATTTAGGTAAGTTCATTCCCTAAGATTCTTTTGGTGGCCAAGAGACTTATGAGCAGTGAATGCCCCTTCTCTACATTTTGGTGAATTTGACATGAACACTACTTCCAAAAAAAGGACAAATCCAAAATTTGTCCTTTTTTTTGAGGCATTGCTCTGAACCCCATTCCATGTTGTCAATAGCGATATACACCACCCTTCAGACGACTTGTCTATATCTCTATTTCAAAATTCACTTTTTATCTTTCTTCCTTCTATCTCTTTCCATCTTTGTTAAGAAGCTTCAAGAAGTTCTCTTACAAGCATGTGAAAGTGAGTTCTTCTCTCCTTTCTTATTATTTTTTATTGATCCCTCTCTTGAAATTCTTTGTCAGGGTATTTTTGTGTAAGAGGATGAAATCATTGATACTTTTCTTAATGTTACTCTCTTCATTCCAATGCACTCTCTTCTAAAGATGACGCATTAGAAAATGTTGAATCTCTTCTCACATCAGATTCTCCAAGGATAGATGTTGAACATATTTCTTCAAAAAATTCTTCCATTAGTCATGATGCATACGTAAATTTTGTCATAGTATCTACCCTCCTCGATAGCCTAAGAGATCGGTTATTTATGTGACTTTGGATAGTCCTTCTCCCAAAAGAATTTGTTTCATTCGTGGTGTTTCGTTTAATAGTGAGACTCCCTCTTATAGAGTAGTAGCCCATACTTATAATACTAGAAGGAATAAAATAAATGTTGATCAACCTTCTTCTTTACAACCTTTTCAACCAAGCCTTCCTTAAGCACCTAGACCTACATCTAAGTGACCAAGTGAGTATGATCTTGTTGAGCAACTTCGTGTTACTCCCAATAAGATCTCACTTTGGGATCTACTTTAGATTGCTTTGGTTTACCAAGGTATTCTTCAAGAAGCCTTGCAAAATATATTCTCTTGCCTTCTTCCACTAGGGAAATGAATTTTAATGTGTTGATAGATCATATTCACGCGGATTCATCAAATATTACATTTTATCCACAAGAACCCCTACCTTTGAAAGTAAAAAAACAAGTAGATTCTTTAATGGTAATAATTAATATTAAGAATATTGGAATTAGGTGTTCTCTCATGGACACTAGTTCAACACTCAATGTATGTAGCATTGATCTATTGCCTAAACTTAAAATTGATTTAAATTATCTTGTAGCTTCTTCCTTGTATATTCATCAATTGGATAATACCAATCAGAAAGCCTTAGGCATGATAATATTTCCTTTGAGGTTGGGACCTATTACTATACCCACCCTTGTATATGTTATTTCAAAAAATTATCATATATTATTCTTCTTGGTAGACTATGGATTCACACTATGGGTGCAATCCCATCTACCTTGCATAGATCCATTAAATTCATTCATAATAATCAAGTAATCACAATCAAGGTTGAATTTGATGTCATACACTTATGTGAGATGGTAGCTGTCAGTCAAGCTTTGATTGCGCCTACTCTTAAAAATACTATCCCTTCATTATCTTCCAATGTGTTGACATCTACTCTAACAATACTTGTAACACAAAGGATACTCTTGTGGTAGATGGCCTTGAAGAAGATCCTCCTAAAGCAAAAAGTCCTAAGTCTAAAATCCTTCTATTTTTTCTCCTAAATCAAATGCATGTCTTGGCAATGATTGGGGATCCTTAGAATTCATTGAATCCTTTCTCGAGGAGTACAAGTTAGATCCGATCCACTTAGACATTCCAAAATATCATGAACACACCCGCTATCAAAGATGATTATTTTTTTGTATCGTGGGATAATGTGCACAATAATTGTAATATCCTTAATATTGATCCTCCCCCTTTTGAGGAGTTGCAACCATGTTATGGATTTCAATTTACTATTCTTTCTAAGCATGGGTACAAAGAAAATGGTCTTGGACCTGCATGGAACAAGGAGTCAAGGTCCCTTTGGAACCAATATCTCACTCTTTGCAAGGGGTTTGTGTTACAAGCCTTCTCATTTGTCTCCATCCCCTCCTCCATTGTTTTATTGTCCTTATGTCTTCTTCTTTTGAGCAGTCAAAATTTTCTCCACAAGAGAAAAGGTTGCTTCCTACTCCTCATTCTTTATTTGAGCAAGAGCATGTTTTTTTGAGGCTTCTTAAAGACCACTTAATTAATCTTCCTCCTCCTACACATAAGAAGTGTCGTAAGCATGATAAAGCAAAAAATTCCTTCTATGCATACAATTGAGTGTCAAGCCATTCCACTAATGAATGTAAGGTCTTGAAGGATAAACTACAATAGCTTCGTGGTTCTAGTGCCATCACTCTTCCATTTGTTGATGCACTGGTCTCTTCTTCACATGACAAGTGATATTGAGGTTTACCTCTATCTTGTCCATTCTAAGCATCTTCTCACGAGGTTCTTATACATCCCTTCTATTATGTTGATGCCTGCTACGTGGCATTCGTAGCTCTTCCTACCCACTCCATACATGGTAGTACACTATTGTGTATAACCATACTTTCTCTGTGGTAGCAACACAATAGTATCTAGCATGGTCATCCTCTCCTCTATGTTGGGGGCTGAGGTGACTCATTATGGATGTGTTGTGCCCTTCTTAAGGATGCCCTCTTGTCTCTATGTCTTGATTTCATTGTCTCTTACTAGCTTTTCTTTGATGTGGTTTCTATGTGTTGTCCCTTGTGTGTGTGACAACATACCACAAATGCATCTTGTCATGTATCTCATTCCACGACATCTCTTTTCTTTCTTTTCTTTCCTTAGAATGACATGTGCTCCTTTGATAACACACATTCAAAAGGAGTTGTGATTGTTGGTCTTTCATAGGTGGTTTCTAATGTGATTGAATTCAAAGAGATTGTGGGAATCATATCCCTCTTTGATATCGGATGGCAAGATCAACATACACATTTTTACATTTTTTAAAAGTATTTAATTTATACAACTAGTTTTTTTAACACATTTTTAAGAATATTTAGTTTATACAATTGAATTTTTTAACACATTTTTAAGGATGCTTAATTTATAAACTTACATTGTTAACTTGATACATATACAAACTTGAGTTAGTATGTTTCACAACATTTTTTTATCTCTTTAGATTTCCAGTTTCGGTCTGGGTTTGTTTGGATCTTGGGGTGTGACCTTTTTCACCTTTTGTAATGCATGTAATTAGTCTTTTTTATACAATTAATATAAGACACATATTATATGTGTGTATGTGTGTACACATTTTGTACATTGTTAATCACTAAGCGTGATCAAAAGTTGTCCAAGCTATCCTATTATAACTTACATGATTATCTTGGTTGCACCATTGTTACTAATCTAATACAATCTTGTACAATTTGATGGAATATCTTGCACATTTTTTTTGTTTAAGGTTTCTAATTATTTTCATATCATTTTTTGCGATTTATTAGTATAGATAATATGATTCTAAGTTGATATTTCTTTGGTTGAGAGGAGCATCCATTACATCAAAATTTCCTAAGAAATGATCGCAAACTCATCCTTATTGATTTCACTTCTCACCATAATGATACATCCCTTATCTATTCCACCTCTAAAAAATTTAAACCTTAATAAATATTAAAATTAAAAAGCATACCATCATTCTCATCAATTATACATAAACTTTTAATACACCAGTATTTTTTTTATAAATATATTTACTCAAACTCATCTATATCAACATAAAATTACAATATGCATTTATTTAATTCTTCCTATACATTTAGGAATATACATTAAATTTCTTTTACATAAACTTTAAATTAAATATAATTTACACTAGCCTCTCAATTATTTTATAATTTTAATGTAGGCAATCCACAAAATGTTACAGTTCAATTTGAATCATAACAAAAACTTCTACTAAAAGGAAACCATGCTTTATTATTTTGCTTTCTATTTAAGTTTTTTAACCATTTCCTCAGACGTGTGTATAAACTTTTTGATGGAGTTGTCGTTGTCATTAAAGTTCTGACATCTAATCATTTATGTCTTTTATCTTTCTGACGTCTAATCATTGACGTCTTTTGTGACATCCACATCTATTATTTTAATTAATGTTTATAATTATGCCGACTATTTGTAATATTGAAACTTGTATATTTATTTTTATCTTTTTTTTTTATAATGATGAGGTTGTTTTAATATAAAAATTAATTCATAAAAAAGCATATTTTAATATGGAGATTGACTAATGATATTATATTATCTTGATTTTATTGTCATTTATCTCTTTATTGACCTTTATTCTTAAATGTATCGTCCACTATCATAATTCAAATTTGTGAGTATAAAATTTGATCCAAAATATTTCAATGTCCATTAATATGAACTTTGAAGTTTCAAATTCAAAATTTCAAATTAAGACCTCATTTCTCTATTTCGATGACTTATTATGAGCTAACAAAAGTGACAATTATTCGATATGGCAAGTTAGGGTGGTGTGTTTTAAGATTAGTGGGTGAAACTACAATAGTGAGTCCCACTTCTAAGTCAAAATGAAAAAAATGTAACCAAAAATCATGCCCAAATTCATTAAATGGCACCTTGTGGCAAGAAGAGGTTCATTCGAACCCATTTAGATTTGATTAAGGAGAGTATAAAAGACAAGATTGGTTGATTATTTTGACACTTCTATTTGTGAGTTCTTAATGAGAGACCTCCTTATGTGCCTAGCACTCTACTTCTCCTTTAAATATGTTTCTAAATGTTCTTTTCTTTTATAATCTTTTTGATAATTTAAAAAGAAAAAATATATATATATATAAATTTTTAAGTATAAATATTTATAGAATGAGAAAAATCTATATATTTTTTAATATTAATAAAAATTATCAATGAAATGTGGGTAGAGCCCAATCTTATTTATATTGATATAAAATAAAATGGTATACAAGCAAAAAAATATTCGTGACATAACCTTATAAACATTATACAACACTAAGTATAGTACCAAAACATCACATTAGTTTGTTAACCTAAACCACATCCTTATAGATAAAACTTAACTACATGTGTAATCCATACTAAATATAGGACCATAGCCTAGTGATTGGGGAGAAGATATACAAGTGGTATGATACTAATAGATCTATAATGAGGAATTCATTGAGACATTGAAACCAAAATTGAAGAAATTCAACAAATTATAATAAACAAAATAAAAGACTAAGCTTGATTAGAGAATAAAAGCAAAGAATCATTACAAGCTTCACTAGAGTGATACTAGAAGTCAATCCTAGAACCAAACCATGGTTGTGAACTACCCAAAATCATATAAACTAGTAGCAAGCAATATAACAATAAATATTATCTCTGAATGTGTAGTATGAGTTGAAGTTTTAATTGTGCCTAATTGCAACCATATAATGTGTGTATATAATCAAATTAATAAAAGATAAAAATATAATTTATAAAAGTATCAAAAGAATAAACAATAGATAATAAATTTATGTAACTAATAGAATTATATTATAAATTAAAAATATATTAAATTATATAAATACTTAAATAACAAAAGTATAAAAATTATAAAACTAATAAATTAACAAGGCATTCACTTGGGTTAGGCTTTTGACATTGTAATTGAAATATTTGGGAGAAGAGGGTTTTTAGGTATTGTAAACTTTATTAGTCAATTCTTTAATTTTGATATGGTGACCAAATCTAGAAAATTCCTATAGTTTGCTAAATTCTATGTGACTATATATGTGGATAAAGAGTTTGCTTCTTTGATCATGTTCTCCTCTAAATTGGATGATTGGGTGCAACATATTGTTTATGAGGATTCCATGGTTGTGTGTCAAATGTGCCATAAATCTAACTAGTTTGCTACAACATACCTAAGTAATAGGATGGAGGAAAAATCAAGGAGAAAAAAGAAAAATATTGTCATCCTTAGTCAATTGAAGAGTTTCCCTTGATGAATGGAAGCAAGGAAGCATGTTCTTTGGTTATAATTAAACTAGGAGAAATTTTTAATAATTTTCCTTCTTCAAAGACCCTTGGAGATGGGGGATTCTAAAGGAGATTTATAGGAAGCATAATAATATTTTTGAGTACTTGGTTGATGCAATTAATTGGGAGTTTCATGGGATTCAACATTTTCCCAACTCACCTTTCACAAATAAGGATAAAAGGAAGAAGGTTTTGGACAAGAGGTGCACTAGAAGTCCTATGATTTTTTCTTATTCAAGATTGGTAATTAAAAAAGGGAGAATAAATAGGAAGGATATTTTCCTTTATAATTATTTGGGTAGAGCTATTGTAAATGGATAGACATATTTGGAGTGATACAATTTCATGCCAACTTGAGTCTATTGGTCTCTTTTTTTTATATAATAGTATGAATGTTTGTTGTCTTTAGCCCCTTATTAGGTGGTGATGTTTTATTATTGTGATTATTGTTGTTTTTTATTAGAGGTAAAATACAGGTTTTGAAGGGGCCAAAAACCCTTTACAATAGAAAGCAACTGAAACTTAAGAAAACAACACTAAGCATAAAACAACCCAACAACAACGACCCATTAGCAAAAATTCAACCAAAAAGGAGGACCCCAACCAACAACACTACATGTTTTTTAGAATATCCGCCACCTCCACGTTGCTTGCTACAACCTTCTAAGCATCATCCAAAATATCAGAAATTTCTTTACTAGAAGCCCCAACCTGAGCTTTAGTCGTGTTCCTAGTCCTAGCACCAGGACCATTTGTATTCACCTTAATAATCAAAACAATATCTTTCTCCCCACCCTTCCTAACAACACCCGCCTCCCCCATCAGCTTCCAGTAGCACCGATCTCTTTAGCATGAGCACTATCTTTATGCTTCTTAGCACTAACCACAGGAGAGATCACACCAATGGAATCAAATTTACCAACAGATTTAGAAACTTCCCCACCTCGCATCACAATATACCAAATTTTCTCCATTTTATCCTCAAGGGTGAGGATTCTACATTCAAGATTCCATTTCATCTTAAAAAAATTCTCCACCATAATGTCTGCCACAGTGTTTAAGGAATCAAATAATTCATCTATCTAGTTTTGGACAGAGGACTCCTCAGTTTTACTTACCACACCCCTAACTTTGACATTAGTTTAATTGAGTTCATGAAAAAACCATTTAAATAGTTTAAACAAAACAATGGAACCCTCATGAGTAGTTTCCAGTATATCAGACATTTCCTCTCTATCAATATTAAAAAGCCCCTTCCCCAAAGCATCTTCCTCCTCAGAGGAACTAACCTTATCTTGATCAACATAGATTTCCTTACCTTTCCCATCAGCAATTGAAGTTTTGATTTTGCAGATGGAGCTCGCTATCTCCTCTACCACAACCTTTCTCTTCTTTAGCCTCTTCAATTCCACATCCTGGGTTTCCACAACAACATCTGCAACCATAGAATTACCTTTCTGATGCACATTTGGCTTAACACTTAGGGAATCATCAACAATGAGGCCACCCATAATAGTGAGATGAGAGCCTCTCCAATAATTGACTTGCAGTCCTTAGAACCCATTTATTCCTATTTCCCTCCTCTGGTTCCTTTCTTTGCTTGGTTATAGGGGGTGATGATGAAGCCTCGCCAAACAAATAAATCTTCTCCTTCACACCCCTACTCAGAAAATCAGCAACTACCTCATCACTACAAGTCACATAACCCTCAATAGCACACAACTCCCCTTTTTTCATCTTTCCCGTAGTAGGGGACTGAGCGCCCACCTCCATAGAAGCAAGTGAATCTAGAACAAAGTCCACATCCCCCTTTGAATCCAACTCTTTTTCCAAAATCAATTTCCTTTTCTTCACTTTTTTGCTAATTGATTCCTCTTTAGAAGCAGTTTGATACTCCTCCATAGGCATAGACTATTTATCCTTTGGGGTAACAATTGGCTTATCCACCTCAAAGGTCTTAGTAGAATAAGAGATAAGAAGGATTAACCCCACATGCAAAGTAGGATTTTTAGGGTTTTTCTTATGATCCTTAAGACCTAAATCTAGAGACATCAGGAGATAATATGGAAAGGAAATCCTCTTCTTATTTTGGAAGTGATTGAGCAAGATGAAGTGGTAAGCATTAATTGCTAAGAAGTGACCTTCCAAAGTTATGAAATGCATTAGATCTTATGCAACATCTCCCCACAACACCTTAAGAGATCTTCTTTGGTAGCCTCCACTCCTCGCAATCCTCAAATCCTTAGCTTCATCTCCCTTGAAGATGATTTGCATTGCGGTTTGCGACTCCTTTTTATCTCTAAAAAATTCCATACCATTCATAGCCAGACTAGTAATAGTAGCTATAAATTCTTCGTTGACATCAAACTCAGTTCCATATAGCTTCATCACCCTATCATTCCATCCTTTAGCATATAATTTCGTAACCTGAGGATTATTGCCATTTAATTTCTCCAAGTAAGGAGTTAACCCTCCTTTCTCCAAAACCTGCCAAACCTCCTTCTTCTTAGCAACTTTGCACGAGAAAGGTTTTGCATGATTTCTAACTCCAACCATATCAACAAAATTAGTAGAAGGTAACAACTTAAGGGCTCAATACATAGTGCCAGGAAAAATCTAGAAGACAATGATAAGAACACCTAGAATCCATGTGAGAATTGAAATGAAATAGAGGAGATTAAAGAACATTAAGTTCCATTCTCTACAACGCCCAACCCCTATACCATTCACTTGATTCAAATCTAGCTTACCATCCTTTCTCATAATAATCGGCCACGTGAATAAAGGCATGCACACCACCAACCATAATGAGAACTTAATCAAATTAAAATCGGTCATCATGGTTGATAATTGCAATAGCCTCTATAGGGAGAGGGTCATTTAGACCCCATTCCCTAACTTCTCTAACTCCAATATTAGTGAAGATGTCCACTAGGCCTTTACCCTCTCTCAAAATGTGCTAGATGTAACATTCATCAAAAGATTTCAAAATATCAATGGAGTCCCTTATCAAAAACTCAATAGTCCAAGAGGGCGGAACATAATTTTTCAAATTATTAATGATATTCAAAGAATCCCCCTCCAACCAAAATTTCCTATATCCTTTGATTTGTGCTAGCTTAAGAGCATGATAGGTTGCAGTTACTTCTGCATAGTGGTTTGTCTAGATTCCCAAAGGGAGCACCACAACAGAGACGAGCCTACCATTAGAGTTTCTGATCACTCCCCCATGACCTACAAATCCTAGATTCCCTTTAGTAGCTCCATCAAAATTAAGCTTCACCCAGCCATCTAGAGGAGCTTTCCAAACAACATCCTCTCTAGAAATTTTCCCTTTAGTCACTAGGAAGGAAATATCACAAGGAAAATTCCACCTTTGAGTAATAGAGATATCATAGGGGCTGCGATTAATCTTTGACCCATTGTGAAAAGTGATCCCAACAAGAAAATTCTCTTTAATAGCAACACATATTTTGTAAGCCACAAAGATAGAAGGGAGAGAAGAATTCTTGAAAATTCTATTGTTGTGCTCAAGCCAAACAACCCACACAATGTGAGGGAGAGAAAGAGACCACAAAATCTAAAGAGCAGGATTGGACATGGGGCCAACCCATTGAGATCACAACTCTTCAATAGAACCAAGAAACACCCAACTTAAGTTACAATGAGAGAGTACATGGGCCCACACCATTCTAACATATATGCAACCAATCAACAAATGACAAGCATTTTTTGGCTTCCTCTTCACATAGAAAGCATCTATTAGGCAACACAAAAAATCTTTTGACCAAGTTATCAGTAGTTAATATTTTATTCTAGCAAATGATTTAGAAGAATAAATTAACCTTAGGAATCAATCTAGAGGACCAAATAGAAGCCCAAAAAGGAGTAGGACCAATAAAGGATTCATTAGAATGAAAAGTTGATGCAACAAAGAAGTTACCATTAGAGGAAGATTTCCAAACAAATTTATTTGGAGAGGGGAAGAAGGAATATGAATCAAAGATACAGCCTTAAAAATAACCTCTAGACCAAGGTCCACCTCATGCAACTTCTTCCAACAACCTCCCTCAATATAGTCAACAATAAATCTACCAAACTGTCGCACATATAGATCCATGTAAGGTTGAGCCCAGGGCTCATCTTTGAGGGGCCTATTGCCAAACCAGTTATCATCCCAGAAAAAAATATTTCTACCATCCCCCAATTGCCAATAGAGACACTTGGCCACAAGCCTACAAGCCTTTACCATACAATTCCATAGTGCAAAGCCAAACGAAGGATTGAAATATTGAGATAAGAACCCCCTTATACCATCAACACCATGTAAGTATTTGCTCAAAGCAATTTTTTCCCATTCACTCAAGTAGCCAACATAAGGTTCCATAACTGTTTTCCAAGAAGGGAAATATTAAACGCTCTAATTTTTTGGATTCCAAGCCCACCAACCTTTTTGGGTTTGCAGACATCATCCCAAGCAACCAAATGAATTCTTCTCTTATCCTCAACCCTAGACCAAAGGAATTTTTTTGAATTCCTTCCAAAGTATCCTCAAATTTCTTGGGCATATGGAAAAGACTAAGAGCATAAACAAGAAGATTCTGAAAAGTAGATTTGATCGTCTAAACTTTCCCAACTTGGCTCAAAGGCGTGCCCTTCCAAACAACCAATTTAGAAATGAATTTATCAATCATACCCCTCCAAAAAGAATCAGTAACTTTAGAGCACAGGGGAAGGCCCAAATAAGAAGCAAGAAGTTCCCCAATCTAACACTGTAGAATTCTAGCAATTTTAGTCTATCTATGGATCAGAGTGTTAAAAAAGAAAATAACACTCTTAGGCAAGCTAACCTTCTACCCTGAAGCAGCCTCGTACTTATGTAAGATAGACTTGGTATCCTTAGCCTCCTTAATGGATGAATGTCCAAGCATAAGAGAATAATCCAAAAACTATTGATGAGAGCAAATAAGGTTATTGGAAGAAGGGGCTAACCTATACATAAACTCAATATTAATAAATCTCTAGATGAGACGACCCAAGGATTCCACCATAATAATGAACAAAAAAGGAGATATATGATCCCCTTACCTCATAACCTTAGAGCAGTCAAAGAGAGGGGAAGGGGACCATTGATGAGGACAAAGAATCTCATAATAGAGATAAGTAGAAGCAAAAGAGCCACCACTTTATCCCCAAAACCAAAAGAAGTTAATATCTTAGAAAGAAAACCCCAATCAACTCTATCACAAGCTTTCATTAAGTCAAGCTTTAGAATAAAACCAACATGCTTATTAACCGTAAGAGAGTGAATATTCTCATGAATAAAGAATAAAATCCAAAATTTTCCTACCAACCACAAAACCATTCTACTGAGGGGAGATAATAAGAGGAAAAATTATTTGCAATCTAATTGCCATAACCTTGGAGAAGATCTTATAAACTAAGTTACATAAGCTGATTGGATGAAATTTGTCAAAACAGGAAGCACCAGGCTTCTTAGGAACCAAAACAATACAAGA
>VDFB02169946.1:0-15057 GCA_007258455.2 Sequoia sempervirens | reverse complement strand
CCGACTCCCAACATACTATTTTATAGAGTATAGGTGTTGAGTTAAAGCCTAATTCTGATGTTCGATAGTATTGAAAGGGTGTTGTATTAGGTTCATGTTCAAGGTATTCCCCAATCCTGACTTCCAATATAGTTCAGTGTTAAGCTTAAAATGATCAAGTTCTTGGTTCTATCTCAAACCCAAAACCCAAAAAATATTGGATTAACTTGTAAAATGGAATTTTTTCTTGAATGAATGGGACTTTATATGAATGCTTGTGCTAATCTACTTCCCCTTCACATGTCTCCTCTTTTTTTCATGAAGGTCATTGTTGCAAGTATTAACAAATGTCTAATTCAGAGGAAGAAGTAGCTACTGAGGGAACGTCAAAGCGAACAAGGATTAAAAGGTTAAAACCAAAATAGGTTCCTCTCACTATGAAATACAAGTTCCAAGGGAACCCAATGTCATCCAAGTTTGGTTCTGAGGTCATGAAGATAACTAATACACTAGTGGTCCATATTGATTTGAAGAAATTTTATGATGATACTTTTTTAGAAGATTCTTCTCCAAGGGCCAAGAGGATTGCAGTTTTGAGTTGGCACATGTGGCTGCATTCCTTATTTTTGTGCAATGTTTAGAATTCATACTAAATGTTGCACAAGCATACAATCCCACTCATAGGAAGTGTATTGATTCACAAGGAAATGAGATCATAGATTTAACTCTAGGGATGATTAGACTGGTGTTTGATCCTCCTCCTCACCCCAACCCCAAAATTATGTCTGAAGTTGATGCACTCAAATGGTGGGTAATGAATGAGGAAGGGGATAAAAGGCTTATTAACAAGAGGTGGCTCAAAATAGAAAATAAATCACTAAAGAAGGTACCACCTAAGCCTGAAAGGTCTGATTTCTCTGAGGATATTGGAGACCTAATCACTTTGCTAGCTAGGATATTTGGCAAAGAGGATTCTCATGCCTTTGAGAACTGGATGTTCCCATTTATTCAACTAATTCTAGATGGATCACAACATTTGGATTAGGTACAAATAATTTTAGACAACATCCATAATCAAATGATTAAAGTAAGGGAAACCAAGACATTTTATATGTCTTCATATGTAATCTAATGTGCTGCAAGAATGAGATGATTTCTAAGGTTAATTGTTGTGGGATCAATGGAGGATGGTCTAGATCAGAAGGTCTAGGAACACTATGATCAACTGGAGCTGAAGGAAGTAGAAAGACACTTTAAAAGAGTTAATGATGCATTTTTGTATGTTGTCATTAATCAACTTATAGGAGACATTGGTTTCAGGTTATCAACAGAGGCCATGGAATTCATTCAAGAGTGGGGATGTTGGTTCATCGAATACCCCAAATCCATTTACATTAGATTTTTTAGATATGAAAAGCACCCTTTCAAGCTACCAAGGTGTTGTGGTGATAGGTGGATCTTGATGGATTTTGCTTGTCAAGCAACTGAGGTAAATACCAAGTTTTATGTAATGCACAAGGCTGGTTGCCATTCGTTCCCAATGCAGTTGGGGTTTTATTATTGTTCTTCTATAGCAACTAAGTCAACAATAGAGGAATTTCAATCTATGAATTTTAAGCTTCATACATCTAGGAAGGACTTTGATCCTAAGGGGAAAATGAATGGTCTATATGCTTTGTAGTTTCCCTTCCATCAACCACTTCTCGAAGACTTTTGGGAAAATTTGGAAGATCAGATTGAAGTGAGAAGAAGAGGGTATGAGAGATTGACCATTCCCTAGATGAAGGAATTTGGAATTAAAGAGGATATACCAAAAGGAATTTCAGATGATGGGATCACTCTTGATCTTTAGTATGAAATGGATCGAGTAGCCACAAAGGATTTAGATCCAATTAACTAGATGGAGAAGGAGGAAACCAATATAAATAGAATTTCATAGGTGGTTGTTGAGAGAAGCCTGAAATGGCTTAACCTTCATCTCAAATAGCCAAGAGTTAAAGCTTCTAGAAAGAAAGATTCCAATAGTGAGCCTACTTCTTCAACATAAACAAGGCAGTACAAGAGGTTGAAGAAAAATACTACACAAACAGAAGAACCTACCATAGCAGAGGAATAAATTTCCATGAAGAAGGTTATTGAAGCCTTAACAAAGGCTAAATTCACTTATGTTGATACTATTACAGGGGTGGTTGCGGGTCTCGGTGTTCAACCTTTGGCTACAATACACCCTGGGGAAGGAACTAGTGAGGAAGGTCCTTCTACTATTCTTATGCAAACTGAGGATACCCCTCCCACTACACCATTAACTATAGAAACACTAGTTTTTCAAGAAGAAAGCCCCCCTGTAATTGATGTGACAGAGTCACCTGTGCCCTTAGACTCTGAGGAAACTCCACTTCATGAAGAAAGAGCTAAATATGAAGAATATCTTGAGAGAGAAGAAGCTAGAGAAGAGGACACTAGGTTCTAGAAAGGGAGTCTTTGGGATGAGGCCCAAATGAGAGATATTTTTAATGAGTAAGATCAAAAGGAAATACTAGAAAGTGCTCAAAGACAAGCTGCCAAAGAGCTAGCTAATGAAGAAGAAAAACAAAGAAGGATGAAGAGCTAGCATGGGAGAAAGAGGTTGTAGAAGCCCAAAAGAGAGCTAACGAAGAGGCAAGTGCACAAGAGTTTGAACTATAGGAGAAAGTTGAACAAGATAGGGTAGAAAAGTAAGAAGCTTGTGTAATTTAGTTGGAACAACAAAGAAAAAAAGATGAAGAAGAGGTTGTACATAAAGAGGAGGAGATGAAGATAGAAGAAATAAAGCACAAAATGGGAAGTTCACGGTAGAGATTTCTCAGGAGGGAAGAGAGAGAAACAAAGGATTTGGCTAAGGAGGTAGGTGCAGAATAGTCTCCTCAGCACCTCAGCCATCAGGCACCTCCCTGAGGGCCTCAATGGGTGGCAAGCAGCCAGCTGGGAATTTAAGTTCGGGTGGAGCGGATCGGATTCATAAAGAATGACCACTCGATAAAAGAGGTAGACAAAGTGATTCCCAAGAAGAATGATGCATGAGCATCCATTAAGAAGCCAATTTCCACTATTTGTTATTATCATTCTCACAGTTTGTAAAATGTGGATGCATCGTCTAGAAACATGATTGATTGATTGCCTCCATATGAACCAACATGGATTGGATGATGAGAATTTTTTCAAATGTTGTAATTGCAATTGCCTGAATCAACATGTATTCAAGTGTGGAAGCATATACCTTGAATAATGTAAACTCTAATTGTGTCTTTTAGGTTCCCAAAGTCACTAAAAGATCTTGAAAAAAAGAAAGTGAAGAACAATGGAAGGTCAGTCTCGAAGGATGTAATCGGGAATCACCAAAGGGCAATAAGTTAAGTTAATCTTTCCGTCTCGATTCAAAGCGAAGTCGATAAAGAAGTTAGTCCGGCGCAAAGGATCAGAGGATCGTCTGAATAAGGTGTAAATAAGAAGATAATAATGGAATCGCCAGGAAAACAAATCAGAAGGATTCGAATAGGGAGAAGACACCAGGAAAGGAACAACCGTCGAAGTCGAAATTGATTTTGGAAGGCCAGAAGAAGATAATACATATAAAACAATGAGAAATCAATAGAGACAGTAAAGTGGCAATTTCAAAGAGAACCTTACCATAGTGAATAATAAAGTGTATAATAGAAATAAAGTCGCATTAGCAAATAAAAAAGGTTCCACATAAGATTGTAAAGAGGGAAGGGGAAAAATTCAGTATATGCTGCAAGAATACAGGAGAAATGCAGATCTAGAGTGGTAGTTTTCCTTTATTATATTTGCATAATTTGGTTTAAATAAAAGAATGGATTCGAGCTTTTATTGTAGAATTTGTTTCATTCTTGAAATTTTACTAGTGGTAGAAGAGACCAAATTATGTATTTTAGGTTTCCTCTTACATCTCAAAAGAATCCTTGCCAGGTAACCATTTACTCAGGTCTAGATTATTGATTAGGGACTTGGTGGTAGACATTACAACTCTGGTAGCTAATAAGGATGATAAGGAGCTACAAGTTTCATATTATCAAGTAAGCACTGCCAATCTGGGCAAGCAGACAAGGAATCAATAGATGAATCTCATTGACATCATGGCTACCTCTACCAAGTCAAGGTTGATCAAGGACAAGCAGATCAAGGATGAGCTGAAGGCTCGGAAGGGAAAATGAAAAGTTTTCTAAAAGAGTTGATTACATCCACTTCCAAACAACCAACACCATTAGAAGTTCCTATCTTAATGAGTCATAAAGAGGTTGATGAGTTGAGTGAAATGAAGAGAAAATCGTAAATGATGGATAAGTGGGTTGACCTTCTTAAGAAAGAGATAAAGGATCTTTTCACTACTAGTTCCAAAATTTATAAAGAGGTATGTGAGCTGGTCAAGTCTTTAGAGAAATATACTAAGTTTCTTGGAGTGAAAGAGGATAAATATGTAGGGTGTATGTAGAAGTTGAGGATACTGAAAATGATTCCCAAGGTAGATGTAATTGAATATGCCATTTTGGAGGATCAAGATGTTATCTTGATAAATGTATGAATATATTAATCTTCAAAATAGAAGTTCTCATGGAGAACAAATGGTTATTGCAACATGCTCAGCAAGACTTGTCTGACAAGAGAAAGGTGATTAAGGAGTTTATTGCTGAAGTAATTGGAAAGGAGGTTTCACTAGATGTTGATTTGATTTCGTTATAAGAAATGAAAGATCAATGACACAACAAATTGGAGATGATAAAGGAAGGAGATGATGATGAAGGGCTTCTTCTGGACAAGCTGATGAAAATCAGATTTTATGTACGAGATGTTGCCAGGAATGTTACCCAGTTGCAAGATATGTATACTTCCACCACCAAGGAGTTTGAAAGAGCAATGTTCAAGGTGGAATAGGTAGATGCACTTGAAGATGAGACCTTGCAATAGATTTATAGAAATGTTGATGAATATTTCAAACAAGTTAAAGCGACTAGAGAGGCTAAGATGACCAAATAAAGGAGAATATTTTATTTTTGAAAGGGAATTTGGTCAACAAAGGTTAAATCCCTAGATCAATTTTGGACAGACAGTTAGCTCCAAATTATTGTTATAAGATTTCCACAATCCATAAGAATCAATAAATTTCTTATGGATTTGATTGTGTGTGCTTTTTTGAATCAACGTTTCGGATCACACTTCGTGATCCATCATCAGGATAGAAAGCTCCAAGGATATGGAAGATTGGTTTGTTGCAGACCCATCATATACTAATATTTTCTAATTTGTGCAAATATAGTCATATGGTTAAACTTTTTTAAAAGATTTAAATCTTTAAACAGACTTTTTGAACAAACCTATTAGCAATGATTAAAATATTAATCAATATTTTCAACCATTTAAATATATTAACATTTGTAAATACATTAATGATATTAATGTACTCAAATATATCAATGTTTGTGATTTCCTCCTTTTTGGCTATTTTTTGGGTTTTTCAAATTCTTGAATATATTGAATTTATCAAGATATTTACATATTAAATATAGTAATATAGCAATATATTGGTATATTGAATATTGTAATAGATCCCATAGATTATATCTTCTATATACTTTTAGACTATATGGACAAAGGTAGAAATTCTATTTGGTTTTTTGTTTTTGTTTATCACCCCTCATTTTGGTAATTTATTATTTAATGTTTTTGTCTTATTTTCTTCTCTTCTATTTTATTGTTTGATTGATATGTCCTTTCCGTCACCTTGTTCTCTCTTATTGTTAGCTATTTTCATGGGTGCTCTCACTATTCTTCTTTTCTTGCTTGGCTCCATTGTGTTCAACCCTTATTATTTTATCAAATTCTACCTTTGATCTTTTAAAATATTACTTTCTCCTGTCTTCTTTCTTTACTAATCTCTCTATTTTACAAGTTGATTTTTTAACCTCGTTCTTTACCAATATATCTTTATTGACACACTAATAAAGATATGGAATATACAATTGTTTTTTGTTCTTTCATCCTTATTATTCTCCTTATTAGAATATACCATTTTTTAATTTTAATGTCAATTTTATTATTGTTCTTTCTTGCCATCCCTTGGGCTTTATGCCTCCTTTCCCTCGAACACTGTTCTGCCTCTCTTTATATACATGTTGGGTCTGCAACAAACCAATCTTCCATATCCTTGGAGCTTTCTATCCTGATGATGGATCACAGAGTGTGATCTGAAACGTTGATTCAAAAAAGCACACACAATCAAATCCAGAAGCAATTTATTAGCTCCAAATTAGTTTTGGCAAATCAAGAATTAGGCACAGTAATCAACAACAACTCCCAATAAATAGGAATGAGGCGTACTTCCTAGCTTCAATAATTTTAGTAAAAGGAGACTTAGAAACAATTGGAGGCACCCCCTATAATTGTGGATTTGGGCCTCAAATTGTGGATCATGATTTTTGAAAGGAAAAATCAATGTTAATTCTTTCAATAAGATTAAAATTTCTCCTCATTGTAAAGGTTATAAAATTGAAGTCATATTTGCTGCCTAGGACTAGATACTTTAATTTTTACAACTTTTAATGCAACAGTTGAACATTATTACAATTTTAAATGCAAATAGTTAATTTCCATAAGTTTTCTATTTTTGTGATGATGAAAATAGACTATGGTTTTTTGTATGCCAGTGAATCTTTTTGTGCATAATGTTTCATAAAATTGGTGAAAATTAATAAGAAGAGACCGAATTCAAAACTATCTATTGTGTTGTAACCTGTGGATGATTTTTCTTGTTGTTTATCGATCTGTGAATCTTGGTGATGAGCTTATGGCATTTATTATTGATAAATTAATTCTAAAAAAAGTAATGATGAGTTATGTTACGAATATTAAATTTTCGCTATGGATGAATGTGATTGCATAAACTTTTGTGAGTTACTTTGTTTTACAATTTTCAGCTAATTAGGAAATTCTCATTATAGGAATTACATGTCTAAATTTGAAGGAATATGTGTTCACATCTTGTTGTTCTAAGTCCTTGATCTATCTTTTTCTATTTATTTAAAACCCCCATATTAGATTACTTTGTACTACCCAGTTTGTACCCTTTTACCAGCAAAGGCCCCTTGAATATTATAGTTGCATGAACTACTGAATGATGATAGCACAGTTGAGAACCAACTGCGAAGACCTTGGAAGATAGGTGGTTTAAGATTACCTATCTTTTTTAGGAGAAATAGAGTAGAAATATTCTAATTAATGTTGTGTTATTTTGACCATCAACACAACCCTTCACAAAGATGCAAAAACTTATGGAAAAAGCTGACATATATCAAAGAGTAGGGGAACTTAACCTAAAAGATGAAATACCTCTAAAACCAGTACTGACACAAATTCCTTTTGAAATGCTGACAATATACTTATTAGACACATTGATCCTCTCGCCAAACATTCAAGATAAAGATTTATAATAATAGGGGTAGAATATCTAACAAAATGGGAAGAAGCAAAACCTACCAAGGATTGCACTACCAAGATTACCACAAGGTTTGCATATGAAAATATAATTACTAGGTATGGATTCCCATTAAGTATTGTAAGTGATCAAGGTAAACACTTTATCGATACATTCATTGTGGAGCTCCTACAAAATTTTATGATCACACAAAATAAAAGCTCACCACATCATCCCCAAGAAAATAGAGCAAGTAAAATAATTGGGAGATCACTTACTAAGATGTGTGATGGAAACATGTCAAATTGGGATATAAAAGTACCTACAATACTCTGGGCCTACCACACATCCTATAAGAGAACTAATAAATTTACACCATTCCAACTAGTCTATGGAACTAATGTGATAGTTCCCATGAACTTTATTGTCTCTAACCTATGAACTGTGTTAACATTGCAATTAGATGATGGTGAATCTCTAGCACAAAGAATAGAGGAATTGGATAAATTAGATGAAAATAGGTGATTTAGTCTTACTTTATGATAAAAATTTCAAAAAGCTAGGAAAACTAAATGTAAGGTGGCTAGGAACTTACTACATCCATAAAAATATATAATTTGGAGTAGTAAGACTAAAAAGACTAGACAAAGATCGCATCAAACATTATAACCAACTAGAAGGATGAATAGAATAAAGGAATAAAAGGTACAAATTGTACATTATGTATTATAAACTAATAAACAAACAAAATTAAATTGTTAATAGTCAAGAGTTATAAACGACTATAAATGACCACAAAACTCAATGGGAAAAAAAATTAATGATCAAATTCCCAACCCTAAACGTATTCAAAACACCACTTCACCCACTTTACTCTCACTTTGCACTCAAACAGTCCATTGAAATAATAAAATTAATCTTTGTTACTTTCAAACTCAAAGCTAAGAGATGGAAACACCAACCCTCATAAATATTTCTAAGAAGCCTTGCCCAAAATGTAAGAAGTACCCATTCAAGGTGTTGGAGGTGGACAAAAATGGGGAATCATCAAGAATTTTAGTAGATGTGGTATATAAAAAATACGTGAGGAAGTACATTCACAAGCCTATAGTGGAAATTGGCCACACAAAATTTGAAGAGATCTAACAAACACTACTAGCCCCATATCAAAGCATACATCAATCATAATACCATGAGGTGGGGTGAAGGCATTTGGATATATGGAAAGACTACCCAAATTTTTGTTATGAACATGACTGGGTTAGGTTAATCTTGAGTAGGGTACATGATGAGTTCATTTACTTGGACAAACACAATCAAATTACAAAGGGGAAAATTCATGCCATAGCTAGGCTAAGTATGGTAGGGGAAATTCTAGCCAAGAAAGGGGTGAAGAATGATAAGATGACAAAGTTGATTGGAGCTACACTAGATGGCATAAGCTTGAGTCTCTAGGAAATCACAAACCCAATAGTATGATATGCCACTATTGGTATCGCTAGATAAGATATATTATACAAATAAAGAAGACTCGACTACAACAACCACAATACACACCACATATCAAATGATGGTGGAAATGAAGGATTTTTATCTCTACGAGTTAATGACAGAGAGTAGCTAATAAATAATATTTAGAAGATAAAATCTTGGTATAAATTTAGATACAATACACTACTTATATACCTATATTTCTACTTCCTAAACGAATTACCTATGTTTAAAGGGAAGGTATGGAAGAGAAATCTACCTATAGATGCATAAATTAAGCTCCATACTCAACACTTTAAAGATAAACCAACCTATACTGCTGCATGTTGGGGCTTATTTAGAAGCTTCCAACAACAACTATAGGTTAGAGAACAGGTTTCATATGAGTCTATTAAACAATATATAAATACCATAAATTTTCTAGTGGATAAAGACTATACATACATGGAGGTAGTGAAGACAAGAACAACATGGATTCCCAAGCTCCCTTATGAGGTCAAAAAATGGTAAGTATATGCATATGTTGCAAATATCATTAGAAAACCAAAAGACCCAAATGTGGAGAGATTTGGGACATACAAAGAAATTATGAATAACATATATAAGAAGAATGTAGAGGAAAAGTTAGAAAAGAATAAGGAACAACTACATAAGCAGTGGGGCATCCTACCAAAAGGGCCAACACAACCTTCCTCCTCTGCACCACTTTTGAAAACCATCACACCATAAACAAGAAGGTCTGGAAGATTACATGGAGTGACTAGTGCATAATTAGAGGGACCTACCTCATCCTCACAAAAATTGGCCACCTTAAATGATCAAGAGGTCTCAAAAACATTGCTTTAGATGAGTGCAAAGAAGAAAAAATTGAAAGGAAAGGCTTAAAAATCCAATAAAAAGGAAGGTAATCCAACTTTACAGAGGAAGAAGAAAAAGTTGAGGAAGTACAAAAGCCTCCACAAAAGAAGAAAAATGAGCACACTATGGAAATCCCATAACAAGGGGTCCCTAAATAATTACAACAAGAAATTGATGTCATGGCCCCAACAAATGCCATAATATACCATGTCATGTTTACACAATTCCTTAACATGTAAGAAGAGGTAGATGTAGAGAATAAGGAGAGAATAATACAATGTTTGGTGAAGTACATCAAAAGGTTCAACAAGAGCTTAGAGGAAGTCATTAAAGGCTTCCCAAAACCAATAATTTCTGCACTTAGAGAGAAAAGAGAAAAATATCTAAAATGAGAAGAAGAAAGAAGAGAGAAAGCAATACAAGATGTGGGAACCAACCTAAATACAAAATAAAAGGACAATCTAGCATAAGAAAAAGAAAAGGATCTCTAGAAAAAGTAAGGGTGGATACCCTAGTGGAGAGGGGACAAATAGAAATGGATAAGGTATAAAAGAAAATAACAAAGATTACCAAAAAGCTCCATGATTCCCTCTTGGAAGAAGAGAGAGCAAGAAAAAAAACATCTCCACCATAAAGTAGCCAACCGAGCGGGGGAGATGATAGAGAACAAGAGGTAAACACTACAAAAGCCTCTACATCTACATCCGCTATCCAATCAATGAAATATTTTCTAGTGCAACAGAAGCAAGTGCAACTAGCACCCACATTACAACTACTATAGTTGCTAGTAATCAATTCCCAAGTGAGCCTATCAAGCATTTCCACTCTACATAAACTTCATTTAGGGAACATATTCCATGCCACCAAAAGGGAAGATATATTACAACAATATGTTGAAAGTGTGGAGCAACTACAAGAGACAGTGAGTATATTGCATAACACCATACCATAAATGCAAAGAGAGATACTTCCCTTCCTCTTCTACAACAACTCAAATAGTTGGTAGATGACCTACAAGAAGATTTGTAGTCACATAAGGATAGGATAAGGCAATAGGCTCAAGTGGAAATTTTGGAATATAAAACAAAGGAGGAATCAAAAAAGTGTGTGGAAAATTACTCCTAACTGGAAGTGTAGATAAAGAACATATAACGGATTATAGCAGAGGACAATGTGCTATATCAATTTTGTCTTTTGTGGACCAACCTCACTAAGAATGTGAAGGATCAAATCACTCAACTAAAGGCGTAATAAGAGTAGATACAAAGAACTTGCACTGTCAACTACAAGTCCAGGAGTACAAAGAACAAATAAAGATATAGATTAAATAGTTTAAGGAGCTAATCATCATAAAATTGGTGCACTTGAATCTTGGGGGAGGCAAAAAATGTAACACGAAAAATACATATACCCACTAGTCTTGTAGAAGTAGAGGCAACAAACATTAACACCCAACGACACATCAAAGTTCTGTAGCAAGCAAACTAACAATGGGACATTGCACTCATGCAATTAAAGTTATCTACAAACATATTCTTCATGAGAATTGAACATTATGTCTTCAGGTGAAGACATCATTTTAAAAGGGGGGGTTTGATGTTAGCAGGGTACAAGGTAGTGCCAAAAGCTACTGCGTATGACTCATGGAACCTAAGGAAAACATAGGAGACTAAGAGGTTCCCTATAAGGGTCACATCTCTCTAAGAGACAATTTATAAATGTATTCATGTAATAGATGCAAGAGAGATAGGAGAAGATAAGAGAATGATATTAGATAGCAGAGATTAAGACTTGTCATTGTAACTATTATATGATAATATATATGGAGACATAATGATTGATCAATATATGTGTTATGAATTAATGTGGTTCTTATTTAAGTTACATGTGGAATACATTCAAATATAGTTTTCCCTTCTGCAATTACTCTTTTCTCTCACTATATCCTCTAGCGTATAAACATACTACATAAGGGATATTAGGGTACAAATCTTTGGACTGTAGTTCCCCTTTTCCTCTTTCCAACATGACTCTTAAGAACTTTATCATAATTGTGTAATCTAGATGGATCAAGACACCTATAGAATGAAATTAGACCTCCACTATCATTCATCTACCCACCTTGACATGTTGGCATTGTTGGTTTGGTCCCATGAGTTGCAAAATACAAAAATTAACTATTGGAACCCTTATATTGAATGTAAATGAGACATTTTGCAAGAATGCATTTATTATTTGCACAATCAAATAGTTTAGATTTGATGAAAATTGAGATAGGTTATTATAGATTGGACTTGACATCCACCTATACATTGTTAATTGTTGAGTGCGATCTAAAATTGTGCAAGCTATCCTATTACATATGGCATGGTTATATTGGTAGCAACATTATTACGCATTGACTATAATCATGTGCAATTTGACAAGATAGATTGCAATTTTTTATTTTACTTTTATTTGAGGTTTTTAATTACTTTCATCTCATTTTTTTTTGTATTTCATTAATATTCAAAGAATAATTCTAAGTTGATATTTCTTTGGTTGAGAGCTAAAGACTAAGGAGTATCCATTTTGTCAAAGTCACATGAGGCACGATTCAAACCTCATCCCTTATTATTGTACTTCCTACTTTTGTGAATAGTACATCCCTTACTTGTGACAACTTTCAAAGATGTGCAACTTAGTATATAGTGAAAAATATATCACCATCCTCGTCAATTATACTCAAACTTTTGACAAACAATTATATTCATAAATAAATTAACTCAAACTTATCCATATCAATATCAAACCACAATATACACCTATTTAACTCTTCCTATACATTTAGCTAGTTATATTTAATTCCTTTAACTAACTTTAAATTAAAATATAATTAAAACTAGCCTCTTAATTACTTTAATATTAATGCAAACATAACCCATAACTTTTTACATCGAATTCAAGGCTAGACTATTATTAAATTCTTTTAAAAATTACAAGTCAATGTTTTAGCCCGTCCATAATTTGAATCATAATATTATTTTAAAATAATGAAGCTTTATTATTTTGAAAATCAAAACCAAACTTTAATATTTTGTTTTCTAGTAAAGTTCTTACCATTTTCTTCAACCCGGGAATAATGATGGTAGTTTATAAACTTAGGGTGTTGATTTTCCGTGGAGTTGTCTTAGTCATTGACGTCTCATTATTGACAGTCTTTTTCTTTGTGTCACCTCATCATTTTTCTTTCTATACGAACAATGTAGACGTCCATTTACTCTTCAATATTTAGTACGAAGTTGAAGCACATCCGTTATTTTTGGACCAAATTTTAATTAATGTTTTTAACCATGCTGACTATAAGATAGGTGTAATGGTGAATTATGTATATCCATACTTTTTTGTCTTATTGGTTTGGATTTATTAGTGATTAGATTGATTAGTATGGATGTTGACAAAAACATTATCTTATCATGGTTTTATTATCATTTATCTTTTTAGAAATTGATTTCCATTCCTAAATATATTGTCTACTACTCTAGTTTAAGTTTGCGGGCGTTGAATTGATCTAGATCATCTCTATGTTCACTAATATGAACCTTAAAGTTTCAAATTCAAACTTTCAAAGTAAGGTCTCTTGTGATATTGCTATCAGGATTCAATCGTGTATTTTTACGAGTCAAACTCATTGACCCATGTTTCATGAGTAGTGTTTCACAAGAACTTCTCATGATGATAATCTCACTCATTGCATCATTATGAACCCATGTCATGATCCCATGATCTGAACCCATGATAATGAATGGTCAGCACTCATTGCATCATTGAATGATGCAATGAGTGCTAAGGGACCATTCATTATCATGAGAGATGGGTTCTTGTGAATCACTACTCATGAAACATGGGTCAATGAGTTTGACTCGTAAAAATACACGGTTGAATCTTGATAGCAATATCACGATTTGACATGCTGTGGAAAATACCTCCTACTTATCAAGGTCTCTTCCCTCTATTTTTATTAGTCATTGGGAGTTAACAAAAGTGCAAATTATTATAAATTATAAGTTAGGGTGGTATATTTTAAGACTAATGGGTGGAACCACAAGAGTGAGTCTCGCTTCTAAGCTAAAATGAAAAAAATGTAGCCAAAAATCATGCTCAAACTCATTACATGACACCTTGTGGCAAGAAGGGATTCATTCAAATCCCCTTAGTTTTGATAGAATGAGGGTATAAAAGGTGGGTTCAATTGATTATTTTGACACTTCTATGTGTAAACCTAATGAGAGACCTCCTTATGCACTATATCATATACTTCTCCTTTAACTATATTTCTAAGTATTCTTCTTTTGTTTTCTTTTAAAAAATATTTCATATTTGTTTAGAGCAATTATTTTTTATATTTTTGAAACATTTTATTAATATTTTAAAAATTACAATATTTTTTTTTAAAATTTAAGTTAATTTATAAAATTCAAAAACTATACATGTTTAAAAATAATAAAATCAAGAAATTAATAAAAATAATAAAGTAAAAATATATTAAAAATTATCAATGAAATGTTGGTATGGGCCACCCCTTTTATACATATAAATAAAGTGGTATACAAACAAACGATGTTTATGACATGAATTTGTAAGCATTACACAACACTAAGTTATCAATACATTACACGAGTTTGTAAAATTCAAAGAATCACTACAAGCCTCATCAAAAATGACACTAGAAGTCAAGCTTAGAAACAAACTAGAATTATAAACTATCCCCAAACCATATAAACTAGTAGTAAGCAATATAACAACAACTAATGACTTGAAATGAGTAGCATGAGTTATAGTTTCAATTGTATGCCTAATTGTAGTCATATACAATTTATATAGTAAAATATAAAATAGACAGTTTATAAAATTATAATATTATAAAATAAAAATATATATAATTATTTAAGAGTAGAAAAATGTTATAATAAAGGAAGATATCACATCTAGTCAAGTGTTATGGAGAAAAATGTATAATTTCTTCGAGTTTGATAAAGTGATGGAGCTAATCAAGTTATCAAATATTATTAAACTTGAAATTAGCTAAATCTAGAATTACTATTATAACACATTTTAGATTTTTGATGGATTCTCCTTTGATATCCATTTACATGACTTATTTCATAAACTTAATTTAAGTATTGGATGGAGTATAAATTTTAAATAAGGTGACATAGATGTTGTAATCAAATCAAGCCTTGTGAACCCTAGTTATTAACCCCATCTTAGTGACATGTTAGTAG